>PVJC01000445.1:0-125762 GCA_004026665.1 Murina feae
AAACAAACAAACAAACAAACAAAAAACGCTCTACATTTAAAAAAAATAGTACATCAGATTTTTTTTTCTATGAGAACAAGGATATTCAACATATGCAGATCAATCAATCAATCAAGGTACAAAGGCCACATTACAGAAATTTTCATATTTTCTTTTAACATAAGAAGAATGCATTCATGGCTTTCAGTGTCACAATAAAAGCAGAGCTGATGACATGGCACAGCCAGAAACCAAGAACAGGTTTCTCTGTAGAGACAGCATATTAGAGACACTAAGACAATAGGCTTTGAGGTCAACCAGACCTGGATGTAATAATGTTCAGCTGCACATTCAGATGAACTATGTTAATATTCCTTTTAAGCCTTGTTTACTTCATTGGCATAATAATATTACCCATCACATAGGATTATTTATGAAGATTGAATGAGTCATGTCTGAAAGTGATCAATAAATGTTAAAAGACGAAAATTTCTGTAGTGTGGCCTCTGTACCTTAATATAGTAGAATCAAAATTATGCTATGACAGTTTTCTAAAATAGGCTAGATTAAGGCAGATCGGCCCTTAACTTACCGTGTGTACATATGCTTTGACTAATATGAACTACGCTGTTTATGACATTTTAATAAATGGAAAGGGAAATAGAATGAGATAATTTGAAAACATCTAATTAAATGAAAGAGCAATTGTATCATTTGGGTTATAAGCAGTGATCCCAATTAAAATTGATGAAAGTAGTTTAATCTTATTGTTTCTTTTTTTTTAAAGTTTCAGTAAGAGATACACCCATTGATATTATATTGTTTAATACATTATTGTAAGATCTAGGTTTTTTAAATAATATCATAAAGCAAGATTAAAATAATATAATACACCTAGCATATTCACAAATAGCTTAACCTTGATTACAAATATTTCTACAGGGCTATAAACTATATTCTGAGAATCCCAAACTAAACATTCCAATCAAGTACAAAAGGGTCCTTGTTTCATTTGCAACAAATCTTCAATGAGAACAATTCTTGACATTCTATTGCATTTGATAAAGTAAACACTGGTTTTTCCAGTGTTCCATTATTCACTTTTCTATTTATCTTAATATATTCAAACAAGACTCACACTGCCCTAGTTCTATTTAAGAAGCCATGGCCTGTGTGGCTCAGCAGTTAGAGTGTTGGCCTGCAGGTCAGGTGTTGGATTCTCCGTCATGGGTTGGATGGTCAAGGTCAGGCTGCCAGCGAGAGGCAGCTCTCTCTCCCTTCCTCCTGTCAACTCCTCTAAAAATCAATGGAGAAAAACATATACTTGAGGGAGGATGAACAACAAGAATTCTGTTCAAGAAGGTAGGTACAATGATCACACATGGCAATGTCATGGATATTAATGTCAATGTCAAATTGCTATAAAAGATTCTAAATGGTTATTTTTAATTTCTGCAATATTATGAATTTGCTAATAAATAATAGGCCAACTGATACCTCTCCAAAGGCCACATTTGAATCATACTACATTAGAATTCAGTTTCTCAATGATTTAGGATGGCATGGCCTAGTGTTTAACATCATTATTGAGAAATATGCATTTCTTGACTCATGTATTTATTTATTTACTAGAGGCCCTGTGCATGAAATTTGTGCACTGATAGGGTCCCTAGTGTCTGCCAGCTGCCGCTGGGGCCTCCCTCCCTTCCCCAACCAATCAAAGAGTAATATGCTAATGACATGTTAAGGCTGCTCAACTGCTTTCTGTGACTTGCACTGACCACCAGGGGGCAGACAACCAGTCACTATGATGCGTACTGACCATCAGGAGGCAGATGCTGTGACTGGTAGGTTAGCTTCCTGTGGGGGTCCAGCTGATTGGGACTGAGGGAGATGGGCTGGACACACCCTGGAGTCCTCCCTAGTCCCTCCTCAGCTGGCCACCTCCCACATCCCTCCTTGGCCCTGATAGTGCACCAGTGGAGTCTCTCACCTGACCTGCACCCTCTCACAATCTGGGCTGAGAGACTTCCCCTTCCCCCTCATCAGTACACAGATTTCATGCACCAGGTTTCTAGTGTTTACATAATTGTCAAACCCTCTCTCTCCACCTTTGACTCAATATACATTTTGAGTGGTTCAGTGCCTATCTCTGATTTGTTATCCTTGGGTGAATCCACAATGCTACCTAGATAAGTACCCAAATGAGTATATACATATACATATACATATACATATATATATACATATGTATATATGTATATATATATGTATATGTATATGTATATGTATATGTATATATCTATCCATCTATCTTAGTTCATCTTGTTTGTTACACACTTATTTCAACCTTCATTATAACACTAATGCCAATTTGTTTTCATTCACACTTTATGTACATTATAAAAACATTTATATTCTAAGTTATGCAGAAAATCAGATGTTTACTTTTCTTTATGTCTTAGAGAACCCTAACCTAACAATGTTAGCTTGTCTTTGCAGTGCTTTTGTTACCCATGCAACGAGGCCTGGTATTCCTGGTATTGTCTATTTTTAAACTTGAATGAGAGGATATTTTAAATATCAACTATAAATGCTCTATACATAGGCTTCCACATGATTATTGTTAATTTGACTATTATTTTACTATCTAATAATCCTGTTATTTTATAGAACTGCTTAGAGTTTTAAACTTCCCTAATATAAATCAAGCCATATTATCTTCCTCTTAAACCAGCCAAAGGAATGACACTTCACTTTTTCATTTTTAGTTATTTTATTACTAGAGGCCCGATGCACAAAAATTTGTGCACTCGGGCAAGGGTGGGGGGGTCAGCCCAGCCTATGCCCTCTCACAATCAGGGATCCCTCAGGGGATGTCCACCTGCTGGCTTAGGCCCACTTCCCGGGGCATTGGGCCTAAGCGGGCAATCAGACATCACTCTGGCAGCCCAGGATCCCTCAGGAGATGTCCACTTGAGAGCAGGGAGCAGGCCTAAGCTGCACTCAGACATCCTTAGCACTGCTGTGGAGGCGGGAGAGGCTCCTGCCACCACCTCTGTGCTGGCAGCCATCAGCCTGGCTTGTGGCTGAGTAGAGCTCCCCCTGTGGGAGTGCACTGACCACCAGGGGGCATCTCGTGCATTGAGTGTCTGCCCCCTAGTGGTCAGAGTGTGTCATAGTGACCAGGCATTCCAGTTGTTCTGCTATTAGGGTCAATTTGCATATTACCTTTTTATTTTATAGGACAGAGGCCTGGTGCACATGTGGGGGTTGGCTGGTTTGCCCTGAATGGTGTCTGGCTGGGGTACCTGGTCAGCCTGGGTGAGGGGCTGATGGCTGTTAGCAGGCTGGTCACAATCCCTTCAGGGTGGGGGGGTCCCCACTGGGGTGCCTGGTCAGCATGGGTGAGGGGCTGATGGCTGTTTGCAGGCTGGTCAAATCTCCTTCAGGGTGGGGGTCCCCATTGGGGTGCCTGGCCAGCCTGAGTGAGGGGCTGATGGCTATTTGTGGGCTGGTAACACTCCCTTCAGGTTGGGTGTCCCCACTGTAGTGCCTGGTCAGCCTGGGTGAGGGCTGATAGCTATTTGCAGGCTTGTCAAATCCCCCTGGGGAACCCTCACCCCATGAAAGTGTAGCCAGCTTGGGTGAAATGTTGAGGCCTTTTTTCAGGCTGGCCATGGCTGCGGGCTGGAAGCAGGTATCTGGGATTTATTTACCTTCTGTAATAGAAACTTTGTTGCCTTTTGCTGAGCTCAGGGTCCGCAGGGCAGGTGAAAATCTTGGCTTCCTCCATCTCTGGGGCAACACAAGCCTCCTGCCTTGCTATAGCTCCCTGGATGCTCCCATCTTTGTGATGAAGTGAGGGTTAATTTGCATATTATGCTTTTGCCTGGGCAGAAAACCCCCAAGCCTCTCCGATCACCGACTTCACAGAGCCCAGGCCTCTGCAATCACCTCTGATCTAGCCCCCTGCCATTGCTGGCTCTGCCCTTGCCCCACTGGCAGCCCCTGGCCAAGACTGCAGACCTGGACAGGGGAACCACCAACCCCTGAATTGCTGGCTCCACACATGCCCAGACCCCTGCAATCCCAGTCTCTGCCCCTGCCCAGTCCTGAGGCCTCTGGCCCAAGCCTTATGCCTGGGTAGGGCACCTTCATAACACTCTGATCACCGGCTCAGCCCCTCCCCACTCTAATCACTGGCTCTGCTCTTGCCCATGCCTGAGGCCTCTGGCAAAGGTCTCTGGCCTGGGCAGGGGACCCCCAGCCCCCTCTGATTGTCTGTTCCACCCTTCAGGTCCCCCGCCTCCCACACCACCTGCCTTGCTAGCAGGCCTGACCACTTCAGTGGTGGGGCTGATCTGGACTGGGCAATGCCATATTGTGGCTATGGGGATGGCCATCTTTGTGATGGAGTGATGCCTAATTTGCATATTACTTTTTTATTAGACAGGATTATTTTGGTATTTTTTTTCTTTTTTCTTTATTTTCTTTTTTCCCTTTGTTTCTTTATTTTCTATTTCATTTCACATTATTTTTCATCATTCTATTTTTCCTATTTTTTAATTATTATTTTTCTAATTTTTTATTATGTTTTTTCCTTCTCTTTCTATTTCTTCTTGTCCACTAATCCTCTTTCTACTTCCTCTATACTGAACTGAGGTCCTCACCATATTCTTCTAATTCTTTAACCTTACTTTCTGATGTTTATATGTTTTGGTTTCTCTGTTTGTTTGCTGGTGTTTTCTCCCTATATATATATTTTTGTCTTTTCCTTTTTCTCTTTTTTGTTTTCTCTTATATCATTTTTTTTCTCTTTGATATCAGTTGTGCTCTCTTGTCTCTCACCTAATTCTCTTTTCTCTGATGATCACTTATATTAGTTTTATCGGTATCATGAGTACATTCATGTTTTGTTCCCTTTGTGTCATGTCTGTCAAGGTGAATTTTACCCTGTTTGACCAATGTGGTAGAGAGTAGGACACATAACCAGACACCCAGAGAGGAGACTCCATCCACGAATGGGTCAGTAACACTCCAGACGCAACTACAAAGGCAGGAAGAAGGCAGCAGTGAGGGAGAGAATGTGAGTGAGGGAGGGAACAAAAGAGGAGTGTGGGATGTATGTGTGTGTGAGTGAGGCACTGTTAGATCCCTCAGGACCTTTGGAGACAGTCTGACCAGGCTCGTCTAACCAGGCAGCCTCTGCTGCCATTGCAAACAGTCCCAGAGATGCCACTTCTGCAGAGGCTATGCTCTTTGAAGGGGGGAGCTGCTGTAACCGGGAGCCCAGCCTCACTTCTACCCAGGGTGCCCTCAGGTAACACTCAGGATTATACAGCCACCCCTGCCAGGGACCTGTTGCCTTGGCTGTGGTCCCATGGTCACCAAGACTCCAGCCACCCCAGGCACAGGCTTCTGTGAGTTCTGAAGCACGCTCCCCTCTGACCAGCCCAACGCTTTAACCCAGGGCACCACAACCATGTGAGCAGCAACCACATGAACAGCACACCCCTGTCTGAGGAGCAGCAGCCCCGAGAGCAGCCCATTCTAGTCCAAGGAGCGGTAGCATCACGTGGCCTGCCCCCGTCTGGGTAACAGCAGTCCTGTGAGTGGCTTGCCCATGTCCAAGGAGCAACAGCCATGTGCAGCCTGTCCTGTCCAAGGAGTAGCAGCCCCATGACTGGCCTGCCCCCATCCAAGGAGCAGCAGCCCAGAGAGCAGCCCCTCCCAGTCCAAGGAGCGGCAGCCTCACATGGCCTGCCCCCATCTGGGTAGCAGCCCCGAAAGTAGTCCACCCCCATTGGAGGAGCAGCAGTTGTGTGAGTGGCTCACCCTCAGTCCAAAGAGCAGTAGCTACGTGCGTAGCCCACCCTCTTCTGAGGAGCAGCAGCTGCATGAGCATCCCACTCCCATTTGAGGAGCAGCAGCCATGCAAGCTTCCCACCCCCATCTGATGAGCAGCAGCTCTGCAAGAAGCCCACCTCCATCCAGGGAACAGCAGCCTCATGAGCAGCCTTCCTCCATATAAGGAGCAGCAGCTGCATTAGCAGCCTGCTCCAGCCAGCCAGAGGAGCCACCATTGCTGCAAACAGTGTCCACCAGAGGAGTTGCCACCAACGGAGGAGCAGCTACTGCCATGAATGCCCAAGGAGCTGCTGTCACCTGGGTAGCATCCTCTGCACAACTCGACATGAGATCCTTCAGTGAGAGCAAAAATGGGGAGACAGAGAAACCCCCAAATAATAGAAAAGGAAGAGCCACAGAAAATCAATTAAGTGAAATGGAGGCATACAATATGTCAGAAAAAGAATTCAGAATTAGGATCATACAATTCATAAACTGAATGGATGAAATAATCAACAACTTATGTAGAAATAGAAGTAATATAAAAGTAATATAAAGTAAAATAAAAGTAATATAAATAGAAGTAATATAAAGAAGAAATAGAGTAATATAGCTGCAATAAAAAACACTATGCAAAGTTTCACAGTAGACTATGAGAAATGGAGAACTGAATTAGCAAATTAGAAGACAGGGAAGCAAAACACACCCAAACTGCACTTCAATTGGAGAAAAAATTAAACGGCTAGAGTAGAACCTACGGGAGCTTTTCAGACGACATGAAACAAAGTGAAATACACATAATAGGGGTGCCAGAAAGACAGGAAGATGAATAGGGTTAGAAAACCTATTTTAAGAAATAATGTCAGAAAACTTCCCTGATGTGAGGAAGAAAAAAGTCATACAAGCAAAGAGAGTCCCAAACAAGAAGAACCTTAAAAGGCCCACCCCAAGACACATCGTAATTATGATGGCAACGTTCAGGACAAAGAGAGAATCTTAATCTTAAAGGCTGCAAGAGAGAGACAGAAAGTTAAGTGCAAGGGATCTTCCATTAGATTATCAAATGATTTATCAACAGAAACATATCAGGCCAGAAAGGAATGGAAGAAAATTTACAAACTGATGCAAAGCAAAGGACTGAATCCATGAATACTCTATTCAGCAAGGCTATCATTCAAAATTGAAGGGAAAATAAGGAGCTTCACAAACAAAAAGAAAAAGGATAGTAGACAATTCTATGATTAGAGAAGGTTGAGAGGAGGGAATAGTGACAGGAAGTTGTTGAGTTGAATGCAAAGAAAATGGAGCTACTTGTGACAAATAACATTTGTTCCTGCCATGGATGATGCAAGATGTTTTAAAGGGAGAACTGTGAAGGAGGAGGGGAAGGAGAAGGAGGAGGACAAGAAGGAGGATAAAAAGAAGAAAGAGGAGGAGGGAGAAGAATGGTAGAGATGGAAATTTGGAGATTTAAGGGCAAAATATTTTTAATAGGTAATATAATAAATACAAATGGCAAAGCCTTGTAGAAATGAGTGCATATAGTCATCTGTTTGACCTACTTACGTTTAGCAAATCAAGTGTCATCAACACTATTTTAATTCCTAAACCAAAAATTCCATTATCATTTATACTATGTCTTGTAATCCTTTACAATTTTTGAAGAGGTGGATACATGCACAAGAAATATGTATTTTAATGTGGAAATAGATAAGTTCTAATTATATATGCCTAAATGATCATTAGGACCGAACGACCGGAACAACCAGAATAACCAGTCACTATGATGCACATTGGCCAACAAGGGGCAGGCACTTAATGCAGGAGCTGCCCCCTAGTGGTCAGTGCACTCACACAGCCAACTTCCTGCAGCCCTTCCCTCTTCCCCCCATGTGTGGCCGGCCCCTCCCCACAATGAGCCCCTCTCCCCTCCCACCCAGCCAACCTCCCGCAGTCCCTCCCCTTTACCAGCCAGCCCCGCAATAGGCCTTGATCACTGACCAATCCAAGGGACCCCACCCATAGACAAATTCTTGAACTGGGCCTCTAGTGAACTAGAATTGTCTTTTTCTTAATGATTCTCATCCTCATTACTTCTAATATCTTATTAATCCCTTTCACTCTGAATGGTAGGTAGTATACATTTCTATAAAAAGTGATACTCTCTGATAGAATTTGTGATAATTTTCCTCATCAATATGTATTATCTTAATCTTATTTTGAATCTCTGGTATTGTTTTAGCTTCTCTTTTATCCCATTAAATGCCTAATGCATGTGAAAAAATATTCCTCTCCAATTTTTATCCACAGAAATAAATATTAATCTATAGAATCTTAATAAATAAGAGTGCTATTGCAAAATGGGACCTAATAGACTATAATCAGAATAATGTCATAAAGGGAAGCAAAGAAAATTCAGGCTTACTGTCAGGAAACTTTTAATGGCTTTGTAAAAATGATTGTGAGTCTGGTCAGGGACATCCTGTGGGGACAGCACACAAATAGAAATAATTCCCAGCAGAGTCATTTATTTTACTGTTGAATAGTTTTATAGCAAACAAAGGGGTGGAAATTGCTCCTGGTTCTGCAGTTGTTCAGCTGACAGTTACCTGTCAGGTCACTCACACTTTCTGTGGATTTGGCAGGTTTCATTGGTGGCTTTTACACAACAGCAAAGGATTTGTAAACAATTTCCTATATGCTGAGCCTTTCATCAACTTTAGGTCCCACTTTTTTCTCACCTCTTCGTGCCTCCAAGTACATATTTTGCATAGTGCCCGATTATCACAAAATAGGTTCTTATCAATGAAGTTTTAATATATTTCTGAGGGAAAATGTTAGCCATACAAAATAACGTTTCAGTAAATTGATGAATGAAAGTACAATACTTTCTTCTATTTCTGGGCATGTGCTGAGGGCAGGTTTCTGCCTTTAGGTTTGTGCTGCCTGCTTAAGGGTGCCATGGACATTACTCAGGATGACCCTGCAGGTAGTCACCATAGAATGATCATGGTACATTCCATGAAATGAAGTAATGTGATACCTCCAAAACAACCAGAAGCATACATTAGGTGTTTAGTTTTCAGGGTGGTTGTTTTATTAGTTTGTTTGTGTGTGTGTGTGTGTTTTTAATTGATTTCATAGAGGAGGGAGAAAGAGATAGAAATGTTAACGATGAGAGAGAATCATTGATTGGCAGCCTCCTGCATGCCCCACACTAGGGATGGAGACTGCAACACGGGCATGTGCCCCGACCCTGAACAAAAATGTGATCTCCTGGTTCATAGGTCAATGCTCAACCACCAAACCACCATGGCAGCTGGGCTGGTTTTTTGTGTTGTTTTATTTTGTTTCTTATGTCCTGGGAGCTTGGAGTAGCCTGTGCTGTTTAGACATTACCACTACATGTTCCTGGTGTTCTGGCTGAACCTGACAGCCTCTGGACTAGTTCTTAGAAATTAGTAGACACTCCAGTTCCTCCCTGAATGAACTGAGACCTGAAGACCACATAATGAGCTCATTCTGAGTGCTGTGGTTTTTACATTATTTTCCAAATCCTATGCAAACAGGTAGACCACATATTATGGCTGTGCTTCCTGAGAAGGGTTACATTGTTGAAGTGTTCATTTTAATTGTTAAACGCCAAATGTGGCTTATCTACTGTATTACCTTTAAATTAAAAGATACATTTAATGGTGTAGCTAATAAAAACTTTGTTGATTTTGTTTAATGATTATTAAATACAAATGGTGAATGGAAATTCTGATGAAAAAAATCATGTTTTTATTTGAATCAGAAAATAGAATATTCTAATTTAGCTTAAGAGTTAATAGCTGGAGTATACAAATCAGTGAATTAGATATCAGTAATCAATGATCAGATCTACATCATAAAACAAGTAAAATACATAAATCAATATTGATCATTATATCATCATTACATAAATGAGTATCATTACACACATACTATATGTGCTGGTCAATAAATCTCTTCTTAGTGGTTTTTCTAACTATAAGTAAATTGAGAGAATTATAGAACCAGTAGACTACTGAATAAAAGAAAAATCTGAAAGAATGAGCTAAGTGACATTTCTTATACTTGTAATGTGTCTGCCAGTGTGGATCACAAAGGCTGACATATCCTTTCAACATTCATTTATTAACAAAGTTCAGGAAAGGAAGAAATAGAAGGTATATTTTTTACTCATTGATGTCCATCTAACCCAAACTATGCAATATTCAACCAGAAGGCACTTCTAGGGTAAAAAAAGTAGAATAAAAAGGCTTGGGCAGGTTAAAGGACATTGTAAAATTTGACCTGGATGCCAAATTAAAAAATTAAGTAACCATTCTGAATAACTACCTCACATTCACATTTACGACTATAAATACTTAATGAACTTAAATATGTACTATATGCAGTTGTGATTAATTTATCTCTTTCTATATTTATATTTATTAATTTTTATATTTAGCTTTTTATGCTGAAAGTAAGTAAAGCAGCAATTAATTTTATACAGAATCTGGCCATGTCCATGGTATATTTTAAGATACTAATTTTATTTTTTGATTTGACAAATTATAGGATGAAGTCTGCCCCAAAGCTGAAGGAGATGAAGTTCAGAAATGTGTGTGGGCCTCGGCGGTTAATGTCAAAGACAAGTTCATTTATGTTGCACAGCCAACCTTGGACAGAGTCCTGATTGTCGATGTGCAGTCCCAAAAGGTCATTCAGGTAAGAAGGACTCTTACTTTTTAAAAGGGACCAAATATATTTACTTTAACTTAATCGCCTTTGCCAGGTGACTTGTGCTTTGACATTTGATTGATTGTCAGTTATAACTAGTTTCATTACTTGAATAAATGGAAAATATATGCCTTTTCTGCTCACCCTCTTCTTTTTGCTCCTTGAGCCTAATGAATTAAAGAAATAATTTAAATATCTTTTGTTTTTAAAAATTTGATTCTGTGAACACATAATAATACTAAAATGACTAGTTTCACCAAAATCATCCTCAGAGATGCTTATTCCACCTAGAGCAGGTAGAGGTCAATTAAGGCATTACTACTTATCATCCCAGAAGCAGTATTATATCTTTCTCATTTGATTCTTAACAAAGGCTGAGATAATGAAAGGCTTTACTAGATAATAGTAACTTAATAGGTATTACTTACTAAGTAGTAAGAAAAAATACTAATATGTACATAGGTCAATGACAGAGACAAATATCTCTAACATATCAGATACACCCCTATTGTAGGAAAAAAGTAGGAACTTAATATTGGAATAGTAAGGCAGCAATAGTGGTATGCCATGGGGTTGCTCACACAAGCTCCGGAGAGGTTGATGATCATGTTGAATATTACTTCTATAATGAAAAGGAAAGGTTTTGAATTACGGGACTACTGAATACCTCTTTGGAAAAGAGAGTGAAGTAGCAGCAGAATGATTTGGACAATTCTGCAATAATCTATTCTATAGAAATTGAGAGATTACCTTGGTTTGTAAAATAAAAATTTCTATACTGGGTATATTCAATTTAGTATTCTTTGTGATAGAGACACTAATTATTTTTAATATATTTTTATTGATTTCAGAGAGGAAGGAAGAGGGAGAGAGAGATATAGAAACATCAATGATGAGAGAGAATCATTGATCCGCTGCCTCCTGCATGCCCCCTGCTGGGGATCAAGCTGCAACCTATGCATGTGTCCTGACCTGGAATCAAACCTTGACCTCCTTGTTCATAGGTCGTTGCTCAGTCACAGAGCAACACCAGCTGGAAAGGGACCTTATTTCTTGAGGCCTATTGTTGACTATAATTATCAGCCTAAAATTTTAGACATATATCATTTATTAGGTTCTCCTTTTTCAAAATTAAACATTTCTTCTTTGATTTGTCTAAATTCTATTTTTTGCAACCATGTATAATTTCAGTATGTGGATGTCTTTAGATAATGAGTTCCATAAGTCTACTTCCTGCTGGGTAAAATATTGCATCATTATATTTGTCTTAACATTACTGTAAGTATGTAAATTTTAGTTCCCAAAAGTACATGCTTAAAGGTGAATAATGAATATCTTAAATATTATTATCCTTGAAAATAATTCATCTCATAGTTTCTAATTTCTCAAATCTTTTTCTAATTTAAAAACATGTAAGTGATAAATTTTATGGACTTAGACATTGAACCCTCTGTTTCATAAGTTAATAATTCAAGTAATTCAAGTATTATAGAAATATTTCTAACTACTTAAAAAAACTATATTTGAAAAACTTTATTTGTGATTTAAAGCTTTATCTATATCTATGGTTATAGTCAGCTGCAAAGTACAAAGTTAATTTTATAAAAATAAAGCATTCTTTCTTAATCTGACCACTTTTTTTATATCCAAATTAAATTAGACTCTCTGATTATGTGCTGTACCTGGTTATTTATTTTAATCTGAGTATATTATATAGAGGCAACTAACAATATTATTTGTAATCAAACTTTAATCATCATCCAAACATGATAGAAAGTACTATAGAAATATTGTATAGTTTGTATATAGAAATGTGACAGTGAAGTCCAAAATCAAAGTGCCTTATTATTGGGGGGAAAATAGAAATATAATCTTATGTTTATTTAAATTTAATCTTTCAAGCTTTCTTTGTTAGTCAGATTAAATTAAGTCTCTAGTGTTTTAATACTGACCTTATCTAGGAAACCATATTTCTGACTTTTTCTTTTACATATATTGACTGTGTGGATTGGTATTAAATAAACATTTTAGGACTAAACATTTAAAAAAATTAAACAGCATTATTACATTTTATTATTAAAATTAAAAAAAATAGTTTCTTAACAACATAAGATTTTACAAACTTCATGATAAATTATGACCATTAGGGTATATTTGTTTCCAGTATTATTTTTTTCCATATTATTTCTACCTGCAGCTTTAAGATAAAATGTCACAATTTTTAAATAGAATCTACAACCTTGATATTGCTTTAAACATAAAGTGGCTCTTGCTTTTCTTCTTATAAAAATATTTTGTAAGAATGTTATTCAGGTGATATTTTGCTCTATAAATGAAGAACTAATAAACAACTGACCCCATTTTGTCTTCCATGGAGCAAAATCAGGTTCTGCTTGGATGCAGAAGTGGCTTATTGTAGCACCTCGGGAGTATTCTTAAGTATTCTGATGAGCAGTCTCCTCTAGCCATTAGCACATTATCTTGAGAATCTACATCATTAGTTTAAATTAGGTTCACTTAATTAGCCAGCTGGTACTCTCCTTGTCAGACTGATAAACAAGCTGTGCCACACTGTTCCTTCATGTCAAGATTAAACCCCAAGTCTGTGTATCTTTCTTTGTAGCTATTCCCAGAATTTCACCCTTATACTATAAGCTATCTTTCTAGAAGCTGATACAACTGGTCCATAACCAGTGTAGCATGCTTTTAAATTTTGTTTAAAATTTAAACAAATATTGATGAATTTGTATGCCTACAGGTATATTGGGATTTTGAGGGAGTTAAGGTTTACAGGTCAAATCAACAAAGGAAAGAAAAACTCTGATAGTATAAGTAAATTGCACCCTTAAACAATTAAACAATGTTTTAAAATAGTAAAGAAAAATATTTATATTTATAAAGCTGCAACAAATAAAAAATATTACATTATATAGCATATGTTAAACATATTTTTACAAAGCAATAAGATAAGAAATTAATTCATCTAATCTAATAAAAGAGTACTATGTAAATTGACCCTCACTCCAAGACACCTAAACTATGCCCACCAGCCAACCCATGCCTACCAGCCAATCAGAGCAACTGTATGCAAATTAACCCAGCCAAGATGGTGGCTGGCAGCCACGGAGTTGGAACAAGCAGGAGGCTTGCCCTGGTGATGCAGGAAGTTAAGATTCCTGTCTGCCTAGGCCGGCTGTGGCAACAAAGTTTCCACAAGAAAGTTTCAATTATAGAAGATAAATAAACCCCAGAGACCTGCTTCCAGCCTGGGTTGTCAGGGGCAACCTGACCTGGGCTCCAGTTAAAGCAGCAAAGTTTCAACTTTAGAAGTTAAATAAATTCCAGCCAACCTCGCTGCAAACAGCCATCAGCCCCTCACCCAGGCTGGCCAGGTACCCCAGCAGGGACCCCCTGAAGGGGATGTGGACAGCCTGCAAACAGCCATCAGCCCCTCTCTCAGGCTGGTCAGGCACACCAGCAGGTGGACATCCCCTGAGGGGTCCCAGACTGCGAGAGGGCATAGGCCGGGCTGAGGTACCCCCCCACCCCGAATGCACAAATTTTTGTGCAATGGGTCTCTAGTTATAACACTCTGAAAATGATACTTACATGGATGATTAAGAAATACAGACTCTGGAAACTGAAACATGTAATTATAACAACATTAATTAAGTTATTTGAAAGATCTTTGTGAAAATGTTGAATAAATTAATAAATCCTTGGATGAAGGATTATGGCTTAATTGCCTGAATATCACTAGGCCAAGTATAGTCTACTATGTGTACAAAATTATAGTGTTTATGATATGGAAGAGAAATTTTGAACTTATGGGTATTAGAACTTTGTATTTAAACAAAGTCTTACAGAATTACTCAATAGGTCAAAACTGATCTTTTTTGTTCTATTTTGGTGAGAATTAAAATCACCTGCTGCAAATAAGTCTGATTTTAATAGGCTTCTTAAGGCAAAGTTTGAAGACAATTTTTCTGGCAAAATATTATTAGTAAATCATGCAAATTTATACTAAGTAATAAATGAGCATTCTATTAGGTTTACTTTGAGGTGAAAGATGAGCATATATAAAATGCTCATATTCATCTTCTTGAACATTGTCTTTTAACTAATATCATTTTTGGTATATATGGTTGGTGGATTGGAGACATCAAGAGGAGAATAGTAGATGAGGGTGTTTGAGAAAGAAGACTGGGGAGTGGCAGGTCAGGTAGTTATTATAAGGAATTTTAGGATTTACTCTGAGGGACATGAAAACACTTTCTAGTGTTGTGGACAGACTAGTGTCATGATCTTTCTAATGTTTACCACCCAAAATAAAATTACTCTGATAAATCTGTTGATAAAGTTGATGAGTATAAAGTTAGAAGGTAGAAATCATGTGATGAGGTTAGAGATGATACAGGCTCTGTGCATGGTGGTAGTAGAGGAGGAGCCAGAAAGAGGTCAATATTTGGAAGGCAGGTGCAATCATGTTTCCTGAGGTTGTGAGACATGGGAGGGAGAGAGCAATCAAAGATAATAGAATATTTACAATCATTTTCATAAAATGTGAAGAAATATTATAACTGTTTCACTACACAGAGACTTACAGGTTTAATTGTGGAAAGGAAATTATTTTAAAAAGTGTCAAATATATTGCCCTAACTGGTTTGGCTCAGTGGATAGAGCGTTGGCCTGCGGACTCAAGGGTCCTGGGTTCGATTCCAGTCAAGGGCATGTACCTTGGTTACAGGCACAAACCCAGTAGGGAGTGTACAAGAGGCAGCTGATCGATGTTTCTCTCTCATTGAAATTTCTAACTCTCTATCCCTCTCCCTTCCTCTCTGTAAAAAAATCAATAAAATATATATATTTTTAAAAAGTGTCAAATACAGCACCTTTCTCTTTTACTAGTGAATGGTTTAAATTTACTGATCATTTAGAGTAATTTCTAGAATATACAAGAGGACATTTTGTAGAATCCAACATATGTAATTTATTCCTTTCAAAAGTGGATGATGTAAGTAGGAAAACATCTGTTTGATATGTGTGTGTGTGTGTGTGTGTGTGTGTGTGTTTTCCTGAAAATTATGTTATGACAAGATTAACCTGTAGAAGGTTGTTTGGGAAAAATTTCATCATTGTTACATTATGTTGTTGATGAAAACCATATAAATGTCCCTTCTGTAAAATGTGTTATATCTGCACACTTGAAAACTTGTAAACTGATTTTTCTCAGGACTTAAACATTTTCTAATAAAATACGTTAGATGTACTTTCGTTCATTTTGAGCTGCATATCTAGACAGAAGCTAAGCTCATGGCTGGTGAGCCCAGTGGCAGTGACAGGAGCCTCTCTCGCCTTCCACAGCAGTGCTAAGTGGGCCTAAGCTGGCAGGCAGACATCCCCCAAGGGGTCCTGGACTGCGACAGGACGCACTTCGGGCTGAAGGACCTCCCCTCCCTCCAGTGCATGAATGTCATGCACTGGGCCTCTGATAATTTTACAATATATAAACTAGAATATACCATGTGACCACCCCTAAGCCCTGGAGAGGCTGGGAAACTTTGTATTTGTCAAAGGGCAATGAAATTAGTCATTGTCCCTAAATCTCTGGTGCTCATCTTCCCTGAGAGCATTGCTGCCCATCTCATACCAAAACAATGCCATATTCTATTAGCAAGGAAGAAAGGGATGAGGACACTGATACAGAAATACTTAAATAGGTCTTTTCAGACATCCAATAATTACTTCAGTAGTCCACAAACAGAGATAAAACATAGGACAAGGTTTTAGAAAAAAAACACAAAACTTTAGTAAGACTAAATTGCCAACATGCTCATTAAAATGTAAATCTCCATATGTTCAACCACAAAGGTAGTGTACCTTCAACTAAACCCACTGAGAAAAGGATTAGTTATGAACTAGGACTTAGGAAATTCTCTAAGGATATTCAACAGAGCTTTGGAAAGAAATACTTTCAATATTGAATAAAAGTTATTTTTATTGAATACAATTTGTTTTGTGTTATAAAATTTATCTATGCAACTACTACAGAAAATTACTTTGAAAAGGGCTTAGCTTGTAATATAAATAGCTTAAAATTAAAGTATCTGCCTGGAAGCAATTTTTTTCTGGAAGGTTTATTTAAAGTTAATGATAAATATTATAAATATTAGCAGAAAAACACATTTACCATATCGTGTATGGTACAAAAAATTGCTTCTCCTTGTTTCTGTGATTTTAGATCTCTCATTAAGGAAAACGAATTAGGGAATCTGTTACTAGAGTTACAACCACATCTCATATTATTAGTGTATTAGCATTTTGATGGTCAAATCCCATAACCAGCGTTGGGATGGAAAAAAACCTAATAGTATAAAACTTAGTTCTCACCTGTATTCAACAACTGATTAAAATGCACATGTTAATCACTTATATCTTGAGTTTTTTAAATAGTTTCTCCATGACATACAATTTGCATAGGTAATAAGTGAACATAAGACTTTGTAAAATGACATTAAAACATGTTTGAGTAAAGTATCACATTTCCAAATTAATCAAGTAAGAGTTTAGAAAATTAGGTAATTAGCAACATACGTTTTTAAACTGACATCTAACTCTTGAATTCTTCCATAATTTCTGGTCTAGTTTTTAACCAATGTTTCAATGTGTAAACATTTTTTTTAACTCCTGTTTATTGCAGGCAGTAAGCACAGACCCTGTCCCAGTTAAATTACACTACGACAGATCACATGATCAGGTCTGGGTGCTAAGCTGGGGTACCTTGGAAAAGACTTCTCCGACACTTCAGGTAAGTCCATTTCACTATATTTGTACAAATAATGATCGTTAAACCTTTAGCTGTCTCATCGGGTATTTATAACCATGTAACAATTATATTCTTCCATCTGACGACTATACTTTAATCACATCTAGATCTGCACAGAAAAAAGAGTAAAAGAAAATTGATTTCTCGGCTTTTTTTTTTTTTTTTTGAAAGCATTGTAGGACATATTTATCAAAGGTTGGATGTATATGCCACAAGCATAGCCTATGATGACAAAAATGATACTGCTGGGAAAAAGCAAGTTGAAATTTACCTTTCAACAGTTTCCTTTTTTTTTTAATTTCAATTACTCTTTTCAAAACAGGGATTATGGGTGAGGTACATGAAACAGAGACCAGGAGAGGTGGACAAAGTCTCAAAGCAGATCTCCATTTTTCTCCAGACAGCTAGGATTTTGTTATGTGAGCATGTGCTCATTTTTAATTGGGAATTAATGTGGCATCCTTTGTGTAGAATTTGCTTCTGTCTTGAAGTTGCTTATATAAGAACTTGACAGATGCAGAAAAAATATAGCATACATTTGACAATGACTCTTTGGCACCGTCTTTAGGTTTTTGGATTTGTAAGTTTAAATAGCAAAAGGGAGAGAAAAAGGGGAGGAGTGTTTGGCCCTGAAACTGCAAATTTTCTATTTCTAAACCAGCTTGTACACGCCTCTTCTTACAGAGTCTGAAGTCATTAATCTTTGACCAGTTCTCAGGAAATCTGTTGAATGCAATGTCATTTTTAATTAATGGTCAGTACCAATACTGTTAATGTTTCTGAAGTATTTTCTGTATGACAATATTTAACTTACAAAGAGAAGATTCATTGAAATGAAATATTTTAATGCAACTATAAGAGTTAATGGTTTATTTTATATTTCACTAGGAATATGTGTCATGTGAAGCATCTAAAATATGATACAGTATTTCAGTTATCTATTGCTGCAAATCAAAGCACTTCAAAACTTGAGGTTTTCAATAAAATTCAAGGATGACCTACCACTCACAAATTCTGTGGCTTGGCAATCTGGGTATTTCTGTGGGCAAGATGAGGGAGCTCAGGACTCACTGAAATGCTGAAATCATTTGTTAACAGGAGCTGCCTATGGTGGTAGTACTTCACTGGGTGTATTTAAATATAAGCTTGACAAGATAAATAGAATGGGTATGATTTAAAAATAACTTTAGGCAAACATATTTAATAACATACAGAACAGGGAGAAAATTCTTTTTATAAGCTTAAGTGACTTTCCACACATTATTCAGCCTTGCGTCTCTTCTATGTGCCTGCACATCCATTGGGCTGACACCCACACAGCACAGTGATTCCAGGTTACAAGCTACTGGAAGTCGCTAGGCCAGTTAAAATCTGGGCTCCAGGATTTACAGGAGTAACTTCAGTCAGCCTGTTGATGGAAGCAAGTTACATGGCCTGCCTAGATTCAAAAGGATGGAGCAGCCCTGACCGGTTTGGCTCAGTGGATAGAGCGTCAGCTTGTGGACTGAAGGGTCCCAGGTTCGATTCCGGTCAAGGGCATGTACCTTGGTTGGGGCACATCTCCAGTAGGGGGTGTGTAGGAGGCAGCCGATTGATGTTCCTCTGTCATCGATGTTTCTAACTCTCTATCCCTCTCCCTTCCTCTCTGTGAAAAATCAATTATATATATATATATATATATATATATATATATATATATATATATTTTTTTTTTTTTTTTTTTTTTTTTTTTTTTTTTTTTAAAGGATGGAGGAGAGCACCATCTTCACTGTGGACCACTGTTTGGAT
Source organism: Murina feae (assembly GCA_004026665.1). Lineage (NCBI taxonomy): Eukaryota > Metazoa > Chordata > Mammalia > Chiroptera > Vespertilionidae > Murina > Murina feae. Next base: position 19,190 of record PVJC01000445.1, read on the forward strand.
GATCTGCCACAATATGCTCATAGGCTCTAATTATGTGATAGTTTGTATTTAAATATAATCTTGACAAGATAAATAGAATAGGTATGATTTAAAAATAACTTTAGGCAAACATCTTTAATAGCATACAGAACAGGGAGAAAAATCTTTTTATAAGGTTAAGTGACTTTCCACACATTATTCATATTCAGCCTTCTCAAAATGAATTACTTTTCTCTGAAGAGAGAGAGAGAGATAGAGAGAGAGAGAGAGAGAGAATTATGCTAATAAGATTTAGTGAATTTTTAGAATGTTTTCTGGCACACTTAAAAATATGAAATAAAATTAAAATTTAGTAAGTGAGAAATATTCTTATAGTAGTATATACAAGAAAATTTATTTACATAAAGTTTGTGTGTGTGTACACACATCTATATGTACGTAGATGGTGGGTAATAGGTAGATGGTAGATGATAGATAGATAGATGATAGATAGATAGATAGATAGATAGATAGATACATAGATAGATACATAGATAGATACATAGATAGATACATAGATACATAGATAGAAAATGCAGCATCTATGGATCAGAGAATGAACCATTTCTTACCGAGGTAGCATGTTAGCAGCTAATGTCCAGCCCCAGCCCCCACCAGGTGATGTGGGGAAGACCAGGGTCACCCTGCAAGTGCAGCCCAGTTGTACTACAGGAAAGGACCTGAAGATATGTGCCCCTATGTTGTTTCAGGCTGTTGCCCTCAGCCCATCCTCTCCTGTGAGAGACACAGATTGTTACTCAGAAGTATATACACATCTTGTCCTGGGAGGGAGGGGCAAGTCAGTACCCTGGAATGTCAAGAATTGGCTCAAAGGCCTTACGGCTCTAAATATCTCAGGAGCAAAAACACCATGTCTAGCATCCCAGGCACTTCTGCTGACGTCATCCTTTAACAAAGTTTGCCAGTGCCCTTTGCTCAGAAAGACCTGACTCTGCAAAAATGTGAAATATTCATAAATAATTGTCTCCCAACAGGACAGGTTTATCAGGAAACATCCCCAAAGAAAATGGGTTCTAAGATTTGTTTGAAAAACGGGAACACTTTTCCTTTGGAGAAATGGAATTCACCGGATCAAAAACATGTGCACGCTCTCGCTTTTGCTAGAGTGTCTATGCCACAGGCTGAAAGGTTAGACTGGAAAGAGAGACTGACGCTAGGAACAGCTAGTAGGCAGCTTGTTTGCCTTAATGCACCGCTGACCCTTGACGGGGCAAAAGCATTTTATTAAGGACCAGAAAGCCCTGCTGTCATCCCTTCTTTGTTTTCCTTTTGATGATTAGTAAATCTATAAATCTTTGCCAATTATGAAAGCAGAATGTATTATTTCTGTGTTATTTACAACTATTAAATAAAAACCCATGCACTGTGATTTTAGGTATGTAAGACAATGAGTTTTCCAGTTAGTGTTCTTAAGTGAATTCTCAAAGATTTATCAGAGTTATTTTTTTAAGACACCATGCCTGATAAAAATTTAAGAAATGCTGTCCTAAAAATCATGAGTCTGTCATCTGCACCGTTTTGTCATTTCTCTGTGATATCTTTTCAAATGCAAAACAATTGGAGAAGAAAACATCTCCAAGAAACAAATTGGAATAAAGTCCTCAGGTTTGCTATTGGTCAGAAAGTGGGCCACGGCCAGATGGGGTGACATTGGGGGTGGAGGCTCTGGGTCTGTGGAAGGCATCACACGTAGAGAGGCCAATGGCAGGATGCCATTAGGAGCGAGACAGGGGTTGCTGAACGATGGGGCATATTGATGACTGTGCATCAGATCAATCTGTGCATCCTCGCATTTAGTCGTCTCAGTCCTGCATTTGGCCATCCATCACGCCCTGCTCAATTCCAGCAGTGAGAAGGACCCAGAACCATCAGGGAACAGAGTCCAGATAGCAGGGAGCTAGTGAAGTGGCCTTGTGTTTTTTACAGCCAGGACTATGCCAAGCACATAAGTGATGCTCAGTTACTATGCCTTCAGTGGCATGAAATATTTTTGCATCAGTAATTTTGGGATGGTTAGGATGCAATACACACATTTTAGTATTGTATGAATATTAAATTCTGTGATGCCTGGAAACTACGTAGAACACATATTGACACACAGCAAGCTCTCAATAAATATTAATATTGCTTTAGTCAAAGTATTATTAATTTGAAATACACAGTACATGCATTTTGAGTTATACACTATATAATCAAAAGGGAAAAAAATTGGGGGAGTTCTTCTCTATTACTCTGTTCACCTTTATTAAAGTCTTTCAGACATTATTATGAATGGCTGCAATCCCAGTGCCAACTTTCTCACTGATATTCATTAAAAAAAAAACAAAACACATAGATATAGCCCTGCTGGTGTTGCTCAGTGGTTGAGCATCGACTTATGAACCAGGAAGTCATGATCCGATTCCCAGTCAGGGCACATGCCCTTGTGGGCTAGATCCCCTATTTGGGGTGTGCAGGAGGCAGTCGATCAATAATTCTTTCTCATCATTGATGTTTCTGTCTCTTTCTACCTCTCCTCTCCTCTTTGAAATCAGTAATAAAAAATATATTAAAACAAATAAAAACAACAACAACACAGGTATAGTGTCTTTAAGGTTGTTATCAACCCTTTGGTTCTCTCTCCTTCTGGCACATGCAGTGCTCCCGGAGCCATATGACTGGTTCTGGCAGATGAGAGCTGCTGTGGATGGAAACATTTGAGGTGGTCAGCTGCTCCTTCAGTGTGGAATGCTGAGAGAAAACAGTAGACATCCTGCCAGATTCCTCAGGGAATGTTACATGTGTGGAACAAAATCTTTATTCTCTAAGCCACTAAGACTTAAAGGTCTGTTACCTGTTATGTTTTTCTTTCTTTTTTTTTTTAACTGTAACATAACGGAGCTATCCTAATTTATAATAATTTATATATTTTTCCTGAGCATGGCAATTTTCAGTGGAACACAGTGAATATATATTCACTTGAAAGAAAATGACCCTTTCAGAATAAAAGGCCCCTAAAAATAAAAATGGTATTTACTCCCGTCATAAAAACTAAAGGAAGAGACTCAGCTTGGAAGGAGAGTCAGTTAATACTTTAGAAAGCTTAATGCGGGGACCATATGAAAAAGGGGGGAGGCAGGAAGATACTTTAAAAAGCTAACAGAACAGTAATTGTAGCAGCAGAGACATAAAGTAAAACAACAAAACATGTGGAGGTATGAGAAACTGGAAACAAAAAAAACCCTGATAGAATTTGATGAATAATAGGATAGCCTATATAATAAAAGCCTAATATGCTAAGTGTCTGGTTGTCCAGTCAGCTATTCAACCAATCAAAGTGTAATATGCTAATGAGATGCTAAAGCTGCTCAACTGCTTGCTGTGATGTGCAGACAGTCGACCGGCCGACCAGTCACTATGATGTACACTGACTACCAGGGGCAGACACTCCGACCAGTAGATTAGCTGCTACTGGGGCCCAGCCAATCAGGACTGAGTGAGATGGGCTGGACACACCCTAGAGCCCTCCTGCAGTCCCTCCCTTGCTGGCCAACCTCCCGTGTCTGTCCCTGGCCCCAATTGTGCACCGGTGGGGTACTCAGTCTACCTTGCATCCTCTTGCAATCTGGCACCCCTTGGGAGATATTGAAGAGCCAATTTGCATCCAATTCCACTCAATGAAGAAGCTGGGCTCATGCCTGGTGAGCACAGCAGTGGTGGTGAGAGCCTCTCCTGTCTCTGTGGCGGCACTAAGGATGTCCGACTGCTGGCTTAGGCCTGTTCCCCATGGGTAGCAGGCCTATGCCATCAGGCAGACATCCCTTGAGGGCTCCCAGACTGTGAAAGGGTGCAGGCTGGGCTGAGGGACATCCCCCCACCTGAGTGTATGAGTGTCGTGCACGGGCCTCTAATGAGTAATAAACTTTAAATGTACTAATCTTTTCTTTAGTGAACTATCAAAGTTTTAAAAACCAATTAATGAATAGTCAGAAGGAAGAAAGCTCTGATTAAAACTTACTTAAATCTATTATTTTAAATTTGTAGGAGAAAAGGGTTTTAAAATAAGATTTTATCTGTTATAGAATTTCTGAGATCTAAAATTCTTGATATGATTTATTTTGGAATTTTCAGTGTCATTCTTCCCCCTCTGTTCAATGGAAGGGCCAATTTTTCTCTCATCAATTAGAGTTCAACAAAGCTATTTTTTATAAAAAGGAAGAAAACTAATATCTTATTTAATATGTATGCTTGCTTTTATTATTCTCATTATAGCAAAGTTAATTTTTTATAATACGGTCATTGTTTAATATATTCATCTTATATTTTAAGCAGGAACTGTTCCAGACAATTTTCTTTCTTTTTTTTTTTCTTTGTAAAAACTGAAGTTTCTACTTTGAAAATAAGCATTTACAGAATTCCAATTTGCTTAATATTAAGGAGTGTGGCAATAAAGAGCCTGTGCCAGAGATTCTTTTCTTGTCTAAATACACAGAAAGCTGATGCTCTTAAGGGAATGCATTGCCGAGCTCTAAGCAGGGTGTGTTCTGTGTAGGTGATAACCTTGGCCAGTGGGAGTGTGCCTCACCACACCATCCACACCCAGCCCGTGGGAAAGCAGTTTGACCGCGTGGACGACTTCTTCATTCCCACTACCACACTCCTCATCACCCACATGAGGTAAGTGCTAAAGCGATCAGTTTTAGATGTCTCTCTAATCTCGACAGAAAGCCACAAGAAATCCTAACACATTTCAGTTACACAAACAAGACATAGAAAAGTGCACATGATTTAGTTTTCTCTCCTGTGCTTGATGAATTTTTATTTATTAACATTAATGATGAATTTTTTGCTATATATTTCTTCATAAGTCCAATATAGAAATGAACTTATAAAGACAGAATTGCTTTTTTTATTATTATTATTATTGATTTCAGCGAGGAAGAGAGAGTGAGAGGAAGGTAGAAACATCAATGTGAGAGAGAATCACTGACCAGCTTCCTCCTGCACACCCCCCACGGAAATTCAGCCTGCAACCCGGGCCTGTGCCCTGACTGGGAGTCAAACAATGACCTCCTGGTTCATAGGTCTATGCTCAAAAACAAAACAAACAAACAACAAAACAAAACAAAACACTGAGCCATGCCAGCCGGGCAAGGTGCATTTTTAAATCAAAATTTTAGTTAATATTTTTGCCAATACTAATAAGTAGGGTCTTATTAGGCTTTTTCAAAATAGTGGCATTTGAGTTGAAATGAAATGTTTGAGATCTGTACTTTGAGGAAACATGGTGTTGGCATGTTCCATCTCTGTGTTTTTACAAGAGGTGAGAAGGAAGAATTTTCCAGTGACATCACTCCAACGTTTCATGGAAGTCAGTTAAATGCTCTAAAGGGGAATACTTTGGACACATCATGATTTCTAGGATTATGTATCTTCACAATTTGTTGCAAATAAAAATTTTAAAAGTATTTCTTAACAGTGTTACTGAATCTGAACCAAAGTAATATTTTGACCTGCTTCTCAAGCGAGTTCTCACGTGGAGGAACTGCTCCAGCTATGATCCGGGGGCCAATGTTTGATTGCAGTGTGTATGTGCTTCCCTTATATTCACTTGAAAATTATCTCATCTAGAAGCTCAAGTTGTAAGAATTCTGAAAGGATGAAAAATTCAAGTTGCAAAATTAAAAGGCGGATTAATGAAGCAGAATGGTGGCTCACAGTCAAGACATTATGTATAAACTGGTTTTGATGCAGCGAAGTATGTAAGAGTTTACGTATATTTCTCATGCCGTTGGCCATTATTTTCAGATTGCCTATTATATGCTTAGCAAGAAAGTGAATAAAAACCTAAGGTACTATCACAATTATTACATGCTTATATGGAAAATAAGTAGAACTAAAAATATATTATTTTCATCAAAGTAATAATAATTTGTAAGGTCTGGCTGCAAACACTATAATAATTCAGAAACTAAAGAAATCAGCATATGAACTGAAAATGGTACCACTTGAGATATTACCTAAAAGTATATATGTTTTTATTCCCACTACCACATATTAAATCAATAATTTAATATGTAATACTTGCTTTTATTTATCCCATCATCCTATTACTCTGTTTAATATACTATTATCAGATTTTTTTAAAATGCAGTGTTAATACAATTATTTAGGGCAAAAGCCCTGTGGTTATGAAACAAATAGGGTCAAGAGCGTATAGTTTTAGGTATTTCTTTTACCTTTCAATAAGTAATTTGTGTCATTATGATAAAAAAAAAAACACCACCCCCCCAAAAAAAAAAAAAAAAAACTTCCAAAGTAGGAGTTTAACTTTGTCTGGATGCAGTAAGTGTCATGTGCAATTCTGTGCTTGTATGTATCATTGATTTACTTTCAGAACACAGCATCTGTTTAGGGTCAATATGGTTATGACCTTCTGGGATTTGGTGCTAATAATAATTAGAAGAATATCCATGTAAAGTGAATACATATAAGGCAAAATTGTATTTTAGTTATTTCTGTATATTATGAGAAACATCCAAAAGTATATCTGAGTGTATTTTTAAATGTCTTTTATTTTTCCTTTTAGGGATGTATACTGAAATGTGTGAGTGTTTTGCCAATACTTGTAAGAATACTAAATTAAATTATAGCAATCCTACCTGCATATAGATCCCATTTTAATGAAAGTGAATGATCAAATTTCCTATTCCACTTCAAAGTAATTACTCCTGTTACTAAAGTAAAGAGTAAATGTAAAAAGTAGCAAGCATTTACAGAAATATAAACTATTAAATATGTAAAGTATTTTTAACATAATGAGGATTTGTTCCACCTCAGGAAAACCTGAGGGATAGATATGATATGGTCTTTTCTCCTACCAATTTCACGTACCATGTTTTTCTAACAAAATTTCACATGTGTTTATATGTTTGTTACTGAAATTTACTTTGTTATGGATTGTGTTTTTCAGCATTTGGGACTATTTTCTCACTGTTATACCTGGCATATATTTCCAGGTCAATCAGAAGGTCTGACTCTGAATATGTTTTTAATTAATGCTACTTTTCTTCCTCTGACCTCTCTCCACATCAATCTGTTTTTTTCTCAGATGGCTACACCCTCATTCAAATAATTTATATCTCCTATGTCTGAAAAGCTCCTGGACAAGTGTCAGGATTTTATATCCTTAGTGCCTAAAAACCTGTAGTCACTTAATTCATGTTTCTCATAGGAATGGAGATAAAGAAGGAAGAAAGTGCTGTACTGTTTCCTAAACCAGAATATATAGTATCGAGGGAAGATCTATATATCTTACACTCCTGACTGCATTTCTCAGTGTGTAACACAATATCAAACATGCAGCGAGCTCCGCCTCAGGAGCACATGAATTGTGTGGGGGCAGCGAAGAGCAGAATTAAGAACTTACATCTCCTGTCAGGCAGATCTAAGCCTGCATGTCCAGCAACACCATTTGCCATGGGCTCTTGTGGCATTTGCCAGCTTACTTTCATTTTTTCTAAGGGTCGGCATAAAATATGTTTGAATATTAAGTTGCCTATAATAGTTTGTCCAGACTACTCATAATCTACACTGGTTCAGGGAGTCCCCTGAGATTAGTTATAATTTTGCTATAAGTCTCTATTTTTCCCTGTTTGGTTTCTTCTCATTTTTTGTGTTTTTTTTTTCCCTCCATTTTTTCATTTATTGGTATCTATAATTCTCAAACTTGTTTAATCCAGTCTATAAAATAAATCAAGACTTGAGAAATTTAAGAGAACCAAAATGTGTTTATAAACTTATATTAAAAGATTAAACTGGTAGTTTTTAAAAAAACAAAAAAACACTAATCAGTCTTCACAAGACAGTGAAATTCTCAGCACTTAAAAAACCCCTGAGAACCTAATTTAGGTCCCTTTTGAATGACCTGAGGAATTTGAATTTCAGGGAACTAATATTACAATTTAAGAAATATTTGATAATAAGGACCCGGTGCTATCCACTCATTCAGCTCCTCACTTAATTCAGTCCCAGTGCCTGAGTGCCACAGCTGAGGCCACATGTAATTATTCCTATTTCATATTCTAGAGTAAGAGCTTATTAGTGAAGATACCCCATTTTTGTTTTACTTGTATCTTCCTTCTCCATAGAAATTAAAAGACTACCTAAGCCCTAGGCTTCGAATTAATCAGATACACCAATGCTGCACTGTGTTTGATCTAAATCAGAAATGGTCTTTAGCACTGTAGTGTTCTGGTTACTGGACCAAAAGTCTGCCCCTGAGTTCTTAATTCTTAAATATGAACATTTGTCCAGACGATAATGCAGAAAAACTCCAGAGCAGCATGCAACCACTTGTGAGCCCTACTTGTGAATATGATTAACTAAACTTCCTGGCAGGGGAGAGAGGTTGCATTATTAGCCTGTCTCCCCAGTAGTTCCAGCTACTTGCTGAGCTTCTGAAAGGGACTGAATAAATGCTTATTGACCAAGTTTATTTTTAAAGGTTATTAAAACTCTATAGTAGATTTTTTTTTGCTTTTTATTGACTGTATTGGGGTGACACTGGTTAACAAAATTATACAGGTTTTAGCTGCACAATTCTACAGCACATAATCTGTGCACTGTGTTGTGTGTTTACCAGCCAAAGCCAAGTCTCTATCCATCACTATTTATTCCCCCTACACCCACCCACCAACCCCCTCCACTGTGTGTGAGTTGGTTGATTTCTCTCTCCACAGTTATTTAGGGAAAATTTAAATTACTTAAAATTTAGTTAATAACAATTTCCTGATGATTACTGAAATATATTTATTTAAGTTACTATAAGTATATGTTTTTAAGAATACTTTATATCTTATGTTTTGTTAATTTTCATAGAAATGATTCCATTGAATATTAAATAAATGATGTATTTTTTTACATTAGTAATTCATTGCACAATTCAGTTAACTGGCAATGTATATTAACTAGATATTCATTTTTCAGATTTGTAGTTAACAGGGAATTTTCTTTGAAAACCTTAAACTTCAATAAGTAATTCATAAATCACAAATCGTAAATCTAAAGTTAAAGAGATTATCCAGTGAAAAAGAAGTGTGTTTTGCAATGATATGAGAAATATAAATTTCTTATATGAAGAATTTCAATTTAGAATTTTTCTATATAAAAATATATAGATAGGTAATATTAAAGATAAACTGTTAAAATGAATATCCAATCTAATAAAAGAGTAATATACAAATTAACCATCTCTCCAGGGTGCATAAGCCATGCCCACCAGCCAATCAGAGCAGCTATATGCAAATTAACCAAGCCAAGATGGTGGCCAGCAGCCACAGAGCTAGAGTAAACAGCAGGCTTCCATTGCAACTGCCTGCCTAGGCTGGCTGAGCCTCTGGTCATGGTAACAATGTTTCAATTATAGAAGCCATGGAGCTAAAACAAACAGGAGGCTTCCTTACCTGCCTAGGCTTCGGCTCAAAGCTACAGTGTTTCAATTATAGAAGATAAATAAACCCTAAAAACCTGATTCCAGCCAGCCTCGCTGGGACCTTGGGTCAATGAGAGCTGTGGGCAGCCTGAAAACGGCCCTCAGCTCCTCTCCCAGGCTACCTAGGCACCCAGTAGGGACCCAAAATCTGAAGGGACTATAGGCAGCCTGAAAATGGCCCTCAGCCTATTACCCAGGCTGGCTAGGCATGCCAGCAGGTGGACATCCCCTGAGGGGTCCCAGACTGTGAGAGGGCACAGGCCAGGCTGAGGAACTCCCTGAGTGCACAAATTTTTGTGCACTGGGTCCCTAGTACATGTATAATTTTCAGAAGAACCAATTATGTCTATTGAATATTATAGAAATTAAAATAATTCATTATTTTTCAGTCAAAAGTATTCTACAAGTGCAAAGCAAAATATTTCATTGTTCTCATAATTTCTATCCAAAGAACTAAATTATTATAATATTATTACAAGTAAATAGATGTATTTGAATAATATTATAGTTCTAGTACTCTTAAAATTTTTATGATATGGCTAATGAATGGGGGATTTAGTGTTTTTTTTAAAATAACTTTTTTAATTAACCATAAATTAAAAAATAACTTGAAAATACATTTTTTTTAAAAAATGATGTTACAATCATTGTGTTAAATTTCAAAGCAATTAAATTAATAAAGAATGGACACTTGCATAGTTGATTGTTATATTTTTGGTACCATTCTGAAAAGAAAAATTTGAATGTCAATTTCTTGTCATGATATGTGTATAGATTACAACTTTTTCTGCAGGTGTTACTAGAGTTTATATATAAGGAATGAAAAGCAATTGGTTTGCAGGAATTTACCATGTTAGCATGGGGATTTTTTTGTTTGTTTGATTTCAGTTCTGGGTAAAGATTAGGGGATTGGGAATAATTGAGAAAATAAGAGAAGCTAATGAGATGGCAGGTATCCAAGCAATGAATGATGAAATGTTTGCATGGGACCACCCTCGAAATGTTTTTTTATAATTCTTCCAAAGAATGATTTCTTTTTGGTTAGTGGGGGATAAAAATGTAAACTACACGAAAGCCCTTGCGGTGCAGAGATGGGAAATTCGATACAGCTTAATGCAAGATTCCAAGGAGGCCAGAAAATACAAGCTACAACAAATGCAAGAATTAGCAGAAGTCTTTCTTAAAGCTTTGGATTGCCATGAATAAAAATAGTTGGAAGGTAGAGAATAGAATAACAGCAAGATATTTTCACCTAAGACACAGCTAACATTTGGGCTACTTGGTGAAGCAGGGGGTCTCCCAGGGGTGAGGACGATGGAGCCCCTAAGCGCTAAGACGCTTGCTTGCGTGCACGACTCCGGAGACCAGGTTCTGTGACACAGGTCTAATTTTATTGAGGAAGTACAGCAGTATATATAGCGGAGGCGGCCAATCATGGAATGCCAGGTCTTCTTAGGGAGCCAATGAGCCTAAAGGTTGGGGTACTGTGTACGTGGCCCTAGGAGGGGCTCAGGTGGGCATTGCCATATTCCTGGTTTGCCAGAAAAATCTGAACTGCCAGAGTGTGCTCACAGCATTGCATCAGCCACTGCACCAAGATAAACCTCCAGTGCTCTATCTACAACTTGGGGCTATAAGTAAGGAATTGTTTAACATTTTCATTGACTAAATCATGAATTCGATGTAATTTAAACCAGGTACCACTTAATGAGCAAAGATGTATTTATATCCTGACTCTTGAAACATCTGCAAATCATGCTTCCTCTAGCTCTTGTCCTCTCTCAAGGTAGAGTGTTTGGCCTAGAGACCAAGGTAATCCCATCTAATTCAAACATGTGGATGTCAATTGCCACAGAGGATACTTATAGTAAATAAAAGAAGGAAATTACTTCCTATACCACTCCAGGACTAATCTATACATAGAAAGGGAAGATGCTAGCTTAGGTGATGCTGTTTTAGGTGCTTTGAATAGCTAACCTCCCCTTTAAGTCACCCCCCAACACCATCATTTGATTATGTTGCCTAGAATTTCAAACCCCTCCTCTTGTTTCTTTCAGTTACATTTCTCTAGAGATCCACCTTTAAAATGTTTCTATTTCTTGAGAGAAAGAAAATGGAGCAGTTAGGAAACTGTTATCTTTATTATTGTCATTTTTCTGTATGGGTTAATTGGTTTATTATACAGTTTCATTTTTAAATATATTTTATTGACTTTCTACAGAGAGGAAGGAAGAGGGATAGAGAGTTAGAAACATCGATCAGCTGCCTCCTGCACACTCCCTACTGGGGATGTGCCCGCAACCAAGGTACATGCCCTTGACCGGAATTGAACCTGGGACCCTTGAGTCTGTAGACCGACGCTCTATCCACTGAGCCAAACTGGTCAGGGTGATTATACAGTTTCTTAAACTTAATGTTTTTAGGAGAGGGAGGAAGGAAGAGAGGGAGAGAGAGAGAGAGAGAGAAAGAGAGAGAGAGAGAGAAGTGCCAAGTCTTTCATCCTAAGGGCGGGATTTTCAGGGAGAGCCTAAGGGAGAATCTCAATGGACAGCATCAGCTTCCCAGTCTCCACTGATTGCTCAGTGCCAGGACAGGGGTCCAACAGTGATGGCATCTGGTCCTGACGTCAGACATGGCATTGTTCTGCCTGGTTTTGCTGCTTTTCTAGGTGTGAAGCTGAAACACCACTGAGGCCTAGATGTTAACTTTAGTTTGACCAAAATTCTGTCTCTGTGGTCAACATGCCTAAGGCTCTGTTCCTAAGATTATCTAATGTGAGTCAGAAGCTCGTTGTTCTGAAGCTCAGTGCTAAAGGGACTGGTTGTGCAAGGCTTTATGGAGTGGCATGAGGCTACTTCTCTGGCCTCCTTGTTCCTACCACACGAGGCGACATGCTAAGGGAGGAGAGGTCCCTGGGAGTGAAGCCTTGTTTTCCCACTTTTGCCCATTGCTGGTACTCAGGCTTTCCACCCCCATCCCCTTCCGTGTCAGACCCACGGTCCTTGCTCTGCTCATGCCTGTCTAACTACAAGAGAATAATGTCAGAATGCCTGCGTTAGGTCTCATTAAATCTGCCCCAACTCCTGTCAACCCTGTGAGTGAGTGAGGTTCACTATGTCGTCTCCTCACAAGCAGACCTGTCTCTATGGCTTTTTGGGAATCAATCCACCTCTCATTTAGTCTTTCCCTTTTCCTTCTGCCTTCTATTTTTCCCAGCATCATTGTTTTCCCAGAGAACCCTGCCGTCTCATGACGTGTCTGCGGTAGAACAGGTTTAGGATGTAAGAGCGCTTACAGTTATATATGACAGTAAGGAGCTAAGGGTTAATCCTGTTTCAGATCTATCATAATCCTGACAGCCAATGGCTAGGACTCCACTGCCGGAGATGAGGAAAAGTGAAATAAGTAGTGGGTACCATTCTGGCAGCCTGAAGAGAAGTCTATAGCACTCCTTTTCTGTTATAAATTATAGCAAGGAAATGATTAAGAAGGGATTGGGTTTGATATATGTTTCCTTAAAACTTCTCCAAGGGAAAAATAAACATTCTGTGAAAGTGAAAGTAAAGTGTACCATACCCCCTCGTATTTTATCAAATCTGTTAAAGCAAAATTATATATGTGTGGCTAGCCGTATATCAAAACAACTCTATACTTGTGACTTGATGCATGGGCAGGCCAGGTGTATGGAGATACAATTCCAGCACTAAAATGGTCTGGTTACATTGAAATCATAGCACATCAGAAATTAAAAATAGCAAATATTCAATACATTTTTAGGAGCAGTGTATAGTCTTAGGATAATAAGCAGCAATCAAAATTGTTTCAAAAAATAGTTCTTAGATGAAGATGTCACAAAATCACAATTCAGTGAAGTTCAATATTTTTCTTACCTTCATATTTATGTGCTAATTACTCTCACAAAGAGAAATAAACTCACACAAACAAAACAATTCCAAATATCCCAGAAATTAGAGATCTTTCTATCTTTAGTCTCTCAAATAGTGAATATCTGAAACATTTATAAATTCTGAAACTATGACCTTCTCTTTCTCCAGTTTTTTTTCTTTCTTTTTTCTTTTCTTTTCTTTTTTTTCTTCTTCATCCCCTTACTCCTACACATAAACACTAACTAGATTGTAAGCACCTATTATCCTTACCTCCCCACAACCTACGGTCTGCTCTATCTGAAAAAGAGAACGTTCATAAATAGTTTATTAAGCAAACTTTTATGAGTATGAACATACATATACAAATCATTTTTGGTAAACCTTCCAGCATTCTTATATTTGTGCAAAGCTTCTTCTACATAAATACTTGATAACTTTCTTCACCTTATTTCTAAAAGAAATGAACACACCATACCCTTCAGGCTTTGATCTAGAATGCCATTCTTTTTCATTATGCTTACTGGTTTTGTCTTTATTTTAAGCAGTACTTTCAACCTTCATCACCATATTGTGCAGCCCAACCCTGAGCGTAAAATACTTAGACAGCAAATCACTGAGTGCTTAAAGCCAGTATTGCATGTTTGTGCTCAGCTTGGTATCTTGATTATTGCTTGAATTAGAGAATCCTGTCTGCTTTCTTGCTTGGCCCTGTGTTAACAAGAAAAGAGCCTGTGTCCAATGTGTAGGAACCAAATAAACCGGCACCTCTTTTGCCAGCATATCACTTAGTCATATCCGTAGCCTGCATTGGTTATATTTTTGTTGTATGAGCAAACGAGGTTGGATTCAAAGAGCAAACTATATTCAAAATATATAGATTACTTTTTAAAAAAATAAAATGTTTTGTTTGGGTGTGACTATTAGACATCTAGCCCTAGTGTTTAATAAAGCCTCCAAATAGATTGATATTACAGCATCCTTTTTACTGAGAAAATCAATGAAGCACTAATGACATTATTTAGAAACACTCTACAGTGCAGATCTGACTCTTGAGTTTTATTTTGCAAAGTAAAATAACTCTTGCATCTTCTCTCAGAGGTCCTTGTGCTAGCTCATCAGCGTTCAGTAAAACATAGGGCTGTCCATTTGTGAGGATCCAGCCATCTCTTTAGGAGACAGCACATTTCTGGGTACTTTTTTCCTTTGTCACATATGATTTAGGGTTTTGCTGGAAATGATAATTCAAATTGTTTCACCCTAAACAAGCAACTGGTATGGTTGCATAGGTTACTTGTCTCTCTGCGAGGTAGTGCCAACCAGTGGTCATTGGCACCAATGCAATTCCAACAGGAATTCCCTATTTGGGGTATGGTGAAAGAGGAGACTTTAGTCAGTGCAAACAGATCAGTTGTGATATAGCACGTCTATGAGACAGCACGCCTGTGGAACACCTAAATAGTGATAAAACTCAACTATTAAACAGCAAGGCTGTGGATAGCATGGGTGTGCAATGGCCCTTTGGTCAGGGCACATGTGGGAGGCAATCAATTGATGTGTCTCTCACATCAATGTTTCTCTGTCTCTTCCCTTACCTTCCACTCTCTCTACAAATCAATGAAAAAAAATGTCCTTAGGTGAGGATTAACAACAGCAAAAACAAATATATATGTATAATCATGCACATGATACTAAAAAATATTTTAGTAGCTCATTGATTTATGGATCTTTATATTGGCTAAACACATTTTCCCAATTCATTGCATACAGACTTAATTTGCTTGGTAGTTTTTGACATCAAAAAACTCCACTTCCACCCTAGCTGGTTTGCTCAGTGGATAGAGAGTTGGCCTGTGAACTGAAAGGTCTTGGGTTTGATTCCAATCAAGGGCACAAGCCCCGGTTATGGGCTCCATTCCCAGTAGGGGGTGTGCAGGAGGCAGCTGATCAATGATTTTCTCTCATCATTGTTGTTTTTATCTCTCCCTCCCTCTCCCTCCCTCTCTGAAATCAATAAAGGTCTATTTAAAAAAAAAACAAAAAAAACAAAAACACAACGACTCTACTTCCATACAAATAATTATTCATACTGGGAAATAATGGAATCTAATTCTGAAATTTGACCACAAATGATTTTGATAAGAATGGAAGTGTTGTGGAATAAAAACCATTTGACAATAGTCATTTGAAATGTACATTATTATAATAACTTCGTATTTTATATTTTGTAAATTTGCAAAAGATATACTGTTTAGGCCTCATTATTTGCATCCTTCTGAAAATAGAGATTACATTAATCTATTTGTTATTTTCTGAGTCTGATCTGTGCCCTGCCAAAAAAACCAATTTTATATTGAAAATCCTTTTAAAGATACTACCACTTATCTGATTTTAAAGTTTATTCATTTTACCATATTTTACTATTTTAAAACTAGAGGCCCTGTGCATGAAATTCTGCACTGGGAGGGGGGGTCTCCCAGGCTGGCCTGTGCCCCCACAAATCCAGGACCCCTCACTTCTTGTTGCCTGCCTGTTCGCTGCTCCTTCACTCGGCTTCCTGCTTCTCCCATCACCACCGCAGGGCTTGCCAGCCATGAGCCTGGCTTCTAGTTGAGCAGCACTCCCTCTGTGAGAGCACACTAGCCACTAGAGGACAGGCAGCTCCTGCATTGAGCATCTGCCCCCTGGTGGTCAGTGTGTATCATAGTGACCAGTCATTCCCAGTCGTTCTGCTGTTAGGTTCAATTTGCATATTACCCTTTTATTATATAGGATAAGTGAAAAAATAGCATTAATTTTTATTGGAAGTCTACAGTGTACATAACTTAAAAGTGATTCACTTATTTATTATAATGAATTCAATGATAGTTTAAGGCATACATAGAATTAAACCAAGAATGTAATTTTAACAGGAAAGAAAGGATTGACTATGTTAAGGAAAAGTGGGCCAGTTTTCTGAAAAATTTACTTGAAATGCAGTTTATACCATTCATTCATATTGTGTAGCAGAGTTTCATCAGTCTTAGTTTTCTTTCTTCTTGTCCTACATAAAATAGTCATTTTAGTAATTAACTATAATTTTCTTATTTTAATATAAAAGTTAAAGTCTGACTTTATAAGGTCAAGTCTGAAGTTTACTGTACCATTCACACACCTCAGGTTGCATTGGTTAATTGTAGGTTTTTTTCTTATTTCCTTCATTATTATATAATATGTTAATAGCAATTAAGAAACATTGAGCACTTACTCCATGGCAGACACTGAACTAAGAACATTTTATGCACTGCCTCATTTAAAACTAGCACCTACATTATTTTTATCCCTAGTCTACATATGGCGACTAACGTATCTAATAAATGTTGGAATCAGCTATAAACTCAGTTTTGTCTAAATTCAGTGTCTTAGCACTTTATACATTATAGTATCTTGAAGTCTTTTGTTCATTTTCAGAGTTCAAAGCCTGATGACTAATGTGCTCTCAAGTTAGCCTGAGCTTGCCTTTAAAACATCCCCCTCTCTTGCTTTTGTGTACCTCTGCTACAATAAAACTCGACTCCTCACAACAGATCTACACTATATTTTCTTGGCTTTCTGCAATAACTTGCAGGATGCCTTGTTTCTTCATTGTCTGCCTAATGCACCCTTCAAAGCTTACCTCAAAACCACTTTTCTAAAATTTGCGGTAATTTCCATAATTGGAGTCCCTTTGGCATTTTCAGTTTTCATTATTTCTCATTTGTAGTTGAGACTCACACGGACCTAGATTGGAAACTACCTCTTCAACTCCTTTGAGTCCTTTAACGCGGTATTTAATATCGCTTAGATCAGTTTCATTTTCCTCTTCCAAGGTAAATGATTTCAGAGGAGACAGAGAAAAAAGTATGGTGTGGTGTCTATAGTTCCTGCAGACCCTGCAGTGATATTTTGCTGTCTGCTCATGTCTAACTTCATAAGGTCTATTTATTAATCTGTTTCTGTCCTGTGTCTCAGACATGGCCCCAGGCTGAACTCCCTTAGCTCTTACCGCTAATGTAATGAACTCCTTCGTGATTCTCCATATGTCTCATTTTCCCCATATTTCAAAATTCACCAGAGAGCCAGTGATTCCTCTTCCCAAGTTTATAGCTACAGTTATACCTCTATGCATTGAAAAGAAAAAAGGGGGGAAAAATTTCATATACTTCTTAATGCATATTCATTAAATCCAAACTACATTGAGCCCACTTCTCTTGCAGTGATAGCTCCTAACTCTAACCTACACATATCTTATGGTCCAGCCAATGTAAACCTGAGTAGTCCCCATACTTTCCTGCTACCACTTAACTATTTATTTTGTCTAAAGTGCTTTTTTCTGATTCTGTGTTAGGTCTTTTAATTTATATCAATCTCCTGGCCGAACTCAAATGCACTCTAATTCATGCAAGTGCTTCTATTCCTGTGTCATGTATGAGCACTTAGTAAATATTGTGTTAAAATAATGCATGTAGTCATGTTTCTCTGAATGTCTGTCTGGCATGGTGATTCTGTGTAAAAGAAAAAGTGCAGTGAGCTGAGTCCCCGTTTGCAACTTACTGGAAACTTCTCCACGGCCTTAGGCTCTGTGGAGCAAGGGAGATGCCACTTACCAACCATCGTAACACCATATGGAGGCAGCTCAGTGTGCAGATAGGTGGATCCCTTGAGTCAGCTCAAGAGTAACACCGAGCCTGTAGGGTTGCCATCCATAAGTTTTCTCAGAGTCCTGTGAATTATAAGTTAGAGATGGGGCCACTTACTTGTTCAGCCTAAGCATCTATCTCTATGGCTTGTGCAAATCCTCATTTTCTCTAAGTGCTGAGAAAATTTACTAGGTCTTTGTTCAAAGGTAAACTTTTTATTTTATTTAATATTTGACTATAACTTGTGATTGAACAAAACCTTGGACCTTGGGAATATTTTAATTCTTCTAAGGTTTAAAGAATCTACTTCTTTCTCTCTCGGGGAGATTTCATTGCAAATCTCCTGGATTGTTTGTTTGAGGTTTATGTCTTTCATGTTATTCTGAAAGTGCTCGAGAGACATTTATTCAGTGATTTTTTTTTTCTGGTTCAAAGCAATGCATATTGGATTAGGTATTTTAATAGGTCTCTCAGTTTTAATGTAGTAACAAACTAGTTTATATCAATGTTGAATAATTGGTAAGCTTTATAAATGAGTTAGAACTCTACATAACCCGTGGCTAATATTTCTAAAATGTATTTTTTGAGTAATTTACCAAATTATAACATAATGAAGAACAATACTATCTGCAGTTGACATTCAGTTTATTTCTTAATAACTTATAAGGCTCAGGAAGCCTCATTTACTTATTTATTTTAATTTGGAATTTTAATATATCGGTGTTGAAGAGAAAGCTAATCATACTCCTCAGCAAACATGATATAGGAAGAGTTTCAAAAACCAAGGGTCATTTCTTTGTCAATCCTAAGCATTGCTGATTCACATACTCCTATGGTGAGCTCTATGAAATGCCTTATCTGTGACTAGAGATATTTGAAGAAAAAATAATTCTGTAAAAAAGAGATGACATTGAAAAATTCTAAATACCTGTCATGTGGAATACTAGGGAATTTCTTTTTTAATGTCAGTATCAAAGTAAACCATTGGTAAAGTTGTATGCTTATTACCTAATCAGCATCAGGCAAGTAAATTTTTGAACTCTTAAAGGTTATTATTTAGTTTATTTAGAATATCAATATGTATTCAAAACAAATTAATAAAGAATCTCTCACAGTTGTTTCTATTATGCTCAATATGTGCTGCCCTCAACATCAATCCTACAGTGTAATTCATTTCAGACACTTTGAAGTAAAATACCATCAGCGGTTGAAATCACAACCATGATAAAGACCTCTATTTCCACAAGGCTGAAAAGAAAATGTGGTAAAACAAAACTCTAAAATAAGAAGTCATTGAGATGTGATCTGGCAGGTCCAGTGGCAGGTCTGTGTTTTGAGCAAAATGCACAAATCACCAGCTTGGTAGTACATTGGAAAACTCAGGACAGCATGAGGAAAACAAGAGAGAACTCCATTCTGTGGGAAAATGAGGTTGTCAGACACTTTCTGTAGGTGTAGGGGGAAAGAAAATAAACACTTTGTCAACAAATCCAGATTATGTAATTATTCTCATCGGATTATCTGTGAAAACAAAACAAGTGAAGGAGCTAAGATCTGTGTCTGTATGTTAGTGAATCTGTTACACGCACAATGGTGTCATGCTCATTTTTAGTGCTTCCTACGGAAGGTTATGGCTATTTTCTTTTCTACTTAAAAAGGAAAAGTAAAATCAAAAGTTGCCTTGTGATACAGCCTGCAAAGTCATCTAATCCTTCTCTATGACTTTAATGATATTAGCAAATGTTTTATTATTTGGCATTATCTGTTTTTGTCAAGGCCTGCAGCTTTTGAGAATGGCAATAACTTATCATCATTCACTTACAGAAAATATGCCAGACCGTGGCTGAGTGAATGCTTCCCTCAGAGCCAGCTCACACTGGCCATCACTTGCAGAACTTACCTGACACTGTCCTGAGATGCACAAAAGAATATCCTTACAGCCTGATGCATCTATAATAATTGTTGAGTAACACAAATTTGAAAGCATCGATTAACTTCAGATCATCTTATCTGTGCACATGTCTTACATTTGCACTTCTGTGTATGTGTGAAATAATCAGGGCTTGTATGAATCAGGTTTACACCATGTTATCATGCATTCGAATTGGCTAGTGCCTACAACCTATCAGTTGTCAGATACTTTTGACATCAGTTCACAAATAACTGCACCTTTTTAGATGTTTAGTCTGCACAAGGCAATGTTTTCACCTAGGATTAGTCATAATGACCACTTCCATTTCATGAGTTAGGAAACAGACTTACAGAGAAATTAAATGGCCTACTCAACGTCACCCAATTATTAAATTGTGGAGCTGGCATACAAAGCAACATAATCTATTTGGAGCACAGTATTTGTTCTTAAACACTTGGACTCTGATGCGGCACTCTATGCCTTGAGCTCCCCACTCCCCCAAAATGCATGCACACATTTACCTCCATTTAAAATTTGCCTTGGCTTGGTTTACTTAGTAACCTTGTGTCCGTTTATTTTTTTTATGGAGAGATGTTGATATTATTATTTGTTCAGATATATATCTGAAAAATTTTTTTCAGCAGTCTTTTAAGAGATTTCCATTGTTAATGTAAAAAAATAGCATATCACATTATAGGAATTTTTCAATGAAACTATATTGTTTAAAATGTGCTTTATATTAATTGGGTAGTGCTATCTTCTCATATTTTCAATTCTTTAATTATCTTCTACTTAAATTATTTTCTACTGTCAGCAGAAAGTATGTGTGCTCATTCTTAATTATCTTCTTCATTTAAGAGCTTCTTCATAGCTGCCCATATGTTAAAACTGTAATCAATGATACTTGTACTCAGTACCAAATAGTAATATTGACATAGGCTTTAGAAAGTATATTTCCATTACAAATATCCAAAAAAGGGATAACTATAAAATAGATTTTTGTTTCTACTATATTATATCAGAGAAGATTTCTTGTCTCATAATTTTTTTCCATATATGATAATTAAATATTCTGTAAAAAATGTAAGCACCTTGATTATGGTAGTAAATTTATTACATTAGATTCATCTATTTAATTTTACTTTTGAGTCCTTGTTCAGTAATGATATACTTCAATTCAATTATACTTTGTTCATTTAGATTTATGAATTGGAGAACTGAAAAATAATCCCTGGTGTTCTTTTTTATATCTTTATTGTTCGTATTTTTACAGTTGTTTCTCTTTTATCCCCCCATAGCTTCCCAGTTCTCACCCCATCTACTGCCCTTATCGCCCCCTCCACTGTCTTCATCCATAGGGTGTACGATTTTTGTCCAGTCTCTTCCCACACCCCCAAGGCCCTTTCTCCCTGTGAATTGTCATTCTACTCCCTTTCTATGCCTCTGACTCTATTCTATTCACCAGTTTATTCTGTTCATCAGACTTTTTTTTATCCACTTGATTTTTAGGTTCACTTGTTGATAAATATGTATTTGTTGTTCATAATTTTTATCTTTACTTTTTCTTCTTCTTCCTCTTCTCAAAGGATACCTTTCAGCTTCAGCATTTCATAGAAGGCTGGTTGGTGGTAATGAACTCTTTTTTGTCTTTGAAGCTTTTTCTTGTCTGTGAAGCTCTTTATCTGACCTTCAATTCTGAACGATAGCTTTGCTGGGTAAAATAATCTTGGTTGTAGGTTCTTGCTATTCATCATTTTGAATATTTCTTGCCATTCCCTTCTGGCCTGCAAAGTTTCTGTTGAGAAGTCGGCTGACAGACGTATGGGTGCCCCCTTGTAGGTAACTGACTGCTTTTCTCTTGCTGCTTTTAAGATTCTCTCCTTGTCTTTTGCTCTTGGTATTTTAATTATGATGTGTCTTGGTGTGTTTCTTCTTGGATTCCTTTTGTTTGGGGTTTTCTGTTCTTCCTGGACTTCCAAGTCCATTTCTTTTACCAGGTAGGGGAAGTTTTCTGTCATTATTTCTTCAAATAGGTTTTCTATATCTTGCTCTCTCTCTTCTTCTGGCACCCCTATAATTCTGATATTGGTATGCTTGAAGTTGTCCCAGAGACTCCTTACACTATCTTCATATTTTTGAATTCTTTTTTCTTTTGGCTTTTCCGGCTGAGTGGGTTTTGCATCTTCATATTTCATATCTTTGACTTAATTCTTGCGATCCTCTCGTCTGCTGTTGGATCTCTGTATATTATTCTTTATTTCAGTCAGTGTATACTTAATTTCTAGCTGGTCCTTTTTCATATGCTCGAGGGTCTGACTAAATTTATTGGCAGTCTCTAGAATATTCTTGAAAAGCTTTATAACCGTGGTTTTGAACTCTATATCCAGTCATTTGCTTTCCTCCATTTCTGTCATTTGTGATCTGTTTCTTTGTCTCCACATTTGGCTGCTTCCCTGCATTGACAGAGTGGTTTTAATCAGCTGTGTCTATGGTGGGAAAACTTCTATGCTGGAGACACCCTTATGGGGCAAGACTTTCTTCAGTGGGGCTTTGGTGTCCACTAAGTCTGCCCCCTGAGTGTGTCCCTTATGAGTCTGAGGAGTTGTAGACTGAGTGGTCCCACTCAGTCCCCTGGGTACGCTGGCACTTGTATCTCCGAGGAGTTGCTATTTTAGCTTCTGCCTGGGGCTTCCCAGTCTTTTATATGCAAAAGCCTCTGTGCACAGCTTGGGTGGGGTGGAGTCTCGGGGTGTCTACAAGGTGGAGCAACCAGCTATGGCTGATTCTCAGCCCTGCCCTAAGAGGCACCGCGTCTCAAGCCACTCTGGAGTTCCTCCCGGCACCAGATGGGTGCCAGACAGTCCAGTTCCTCCCCATATGATTCTGAGTCCCCAGAAACTCACCTGAAACTGGAGTTCATAGCCATCAGGAGCTGTGCTTCCCTCCAGTATGAAATGCTACCAGCCCTTTCCAAGAGCCCCTTTGCGTGCACCTTCATAC
Source organism: Murina feae (assembly GCA_004026665.1). Lineage (NCBI taxonomy): Eukaryota > Metazoa > Chordata > Mammalia > Chiroptera > Vespertilionidae > Murina > Murina feae. The sequence goes on from PVJC01000445.1 coordinate 42,155, forward strand.
CTCTGCACTTTATTTCCGTACCTCCTCTGTGTCTCAGTCTCTTTCTAGTTGTAGAATTTTCACTCAGCCAGCCTTCCTGTGGGTCTGGGTGGTGTCTGTTTTTTCTTTTTGTTGTGGTTTTGTAATAGTTGTGCCCAGCAGCAATTCCGGTGTTCACCTATGCCGCCATCTTGGTTTCTCCTGGTGTTCTTTAAAATTTTATAAATGCAGTATTTTTTTTTCATGGGACATTGTAAAAATACCATTCTGTGAGCCATATAACTAGGATGCTAATTAGGCAGTTTTGGGTTTTTGTTTTTTTTTCCATCAGCAAGCAACAAGAGGGGAAATTAAAAGACAACATATGAAAGATTTTAGATTAAATGCCTTTGTTGAGTGGGATATTCATTTTCACTATCAATGCCTCCAGTACAATGAGATGCTCACTTGTTTCTGAGTAGCAGTTGTTACTCTCCTTCTGGTACATTATAAACATTAAACAACAACAACAACAACAACAACAACAAAAAAAAAAAATACTATAGCATTGTATAGGCTTGGGACCACTTAGAGATAAATGCAAAAAACCTCAATTGGCTGATGGGGTGATAGGCAGAGAATCACTTCAGATGCCTCAACATTTTTATAGACAGCTATTTGTTAGATTTCCTTACATCTACAGACTTTCTTCACTCTCCTTGCTCTTAAGCGAACTCCATCCTCCTTATTGAGGGTTTCTTTTGCACACATGCCTGCTATTCTCATTCTAGGCAGCCTTAATGTGTGTGGGTTGAGGAAATTGTCTACCTTCACCATTTTTGCCCATGCTATCTTTTACAGATCCAAGATCTTCCACCAACATGAAAAGGGGGGAAAAAAGAAAAGGAAAAAAACACACATTTCTTCAGAAATGTATAATCATCCATCTGAATTGTATCACTTTCAACTCTTCTTATTTCTTCTTATCTATGGCATCTAAATCACCCTTCATCAACAGTTACTTATTGACAACATCACATACTACTTTTATCTTTATACTAAGACCTGCAAAGTGATAACTGCTTCCATTCAGACAACTCCACCATATCACTTCCTGCTCTCATAAGATCAACAAATTCTATTGTTGAACTACTAAGGGCCCAGTGCTCAAAAATTTGTGCACTCAGGAGGTCCCTCAGCCCAGCCTGTGCCCTCTTGCAGTCTGGGACCCCCTCAGGGGATATTCACCTGCTGGCATGCCTGGCCAGCCTGGATGAGGGGCTGATGGCTGTTTGCAGGCTGGCCAAGCCCCCCAGTGGGAACCCTCACCCCATGGTGATGTAGCCAGCTTGGGAGAGAGGCTGAGGGCTGTTTTCAGGCTGGCCACATCCCCTGCAGGGTTCAAGCCCCTACTGGAATGCCTGGACAGCCTGGGTGAGGAGCTGAGGGCCATTTTCAGGCTGTTCAAAGCAAGGGGGGTCCTGCTGGGATACTGGACCAGCCTGTGTGAGTGGCTGATGGCCGTTTCCAGGCTGGCCACAACCCCTTCAGGGAGGGGGTCCCTGCTGGGGTGCCTGGTTGGCCTGGGTGAATGCCTGATCGCTGTTTGCAGTGAGGCTGGCTAGAAGCAGGTTTCTGGGGTTTATTTATCTTCTATAATTGAAATTTTGTTGCCTTGAGCGCAGGCCACAGCCAGCCAAGGCAGGCGGGAACTTTAGCTTTCTCCTGCTTGTTCCAGCTCTGTGGCTGCCATCTGCCATCTTAGCTGGGTTAATTTGTATATAGTCACTCTGATTGGCTGGTGGGCTTGGTGATTGGCTAGTGGGCGTGTCTTAGGTGTAGTGGAGTGACACTAATTTGCATATTACTCTTTTATTAGATTATATTATTGACTATATTCCTTATGCTCTTCTTTTTCTTTCTTTCCTTACTGGCTCCTTCCTAATATTTGTCTCATGCTTCAGTCAAACTTCTCACAGTGCTTGTTATGCTTCTAGTGCATCTCTACTCCTATCCTCCTCTGTGGAACCTGTTCCAGTCCCTCAAAATTATATCGTCATAGAATCCTATGCAAGCTCCTCCGATAGCAGAACCTATTTTTCAGACATTATTTGTTCACATGCTTGTCTTCACTATGAGAATAGGGTCCTTAATAAGAGAAAGGTATTCATAGTATTGTTATCCTGAACATGTAGTTCACTACCTGGCATGTGGTTCAAATTCAGAACGCTGAGCAAAGAAGTGATTGAATATAATTAGTAGAAGTTACTTGCAAATATTGAAAAAACTTTTCTCTGCAATTTTGACACTTCTTAGGAGAAAGACTTTACTATTTTCTAACTCAAGTAAGGGATAATCATTTTAATTATTCTGAATTGCTCAATGTATTCCAATTTTTTGGCAGATTCAATCTGACCATCTGCAGATAAACATAGGCATAGATAAAGGGATGTGATACAGAAATCATTAACAATTTTTTAATGAAGACTGGCCCTCAAATTTTTTATAACCTAGTAAAATAGTATAGTATATAATTATGATAGGATTATAATAGAAGTAGGGTCAAGACATGTCTAATAGAAGTGAAGAATGATGAAGAAGTCAAAGGTGTGACAGTAGAGACCCTTAGGGAATTAATTAAATGTTATATAAAATTATTTTCAAATCACTCATAGCTAGAGATAGAGAAAATATGGTCGTGTCAGTTTTCTTGATAATTAAAATAATTTCTTGATAATTTCTTTTATTAAAAGAGTTGTTCCCTCAGGTTTAGAGAGGGAAATGGGCATGTGATAGAAGTGAACTCAGAGTAATTCCTGTACTAAAAACACGCACTTCCCATCTTCCTACAAGATTCTGCCTTTTGTTTAAAACCTACATCAAATTGTGTCAGTTAGTTTAAGGATTTGTCCTGCACCATTCCCTATCTGCATCCATATTACTCTGTCTTTTTCCTATATTTTCAAAGCTAATTATGAACTATAGTTATCACAATATTTATCATATTGTACTTTATATCAAAGGACTTTGTTTATCTTTGCACTCTCAAGGTAAGGTATTAAAATGTGTTAAAGAGTTCACTCAGTGCAGTACCTAACAGACAATAGATGTTAAATAAATGTTATTTGAATAGAATTTTCATATGTAGTTAATTTTAGTAAAGTTTATATCTGCATATAGTGAAGAAGTAGATTAAAAGTATTTGTGTCACACAACATAAATAATATTAAGCTAATAGTATAGATTAAAATACTAGCTAGAAGATGGTACTTTTTTTCTTTAAGTATGTTTTTGGGGATACTTTCTGTTGTTTTAGAATCGTCAATAAATTCTTTAATAATTAACTTTTCTTTTTCTTTTGTACTAACCTAAAAAAATATCTTTACAGTGCTTTTAAGCTCTACTCACTAATATTTTACTATTGAGTGAGAAAAATAATAGAATTTAGGAACATAAGAACTAATCCAAGCTCTTCAAGAAGTGAGCTGTGTGACTTCAATATATCCTTTAATCTCACTGAGTTTCAAGATTTTCGTCTGTAAAATTAAGGGATTGAACCAGATCATCTCCAAAATCACTCCAGCTCCAATGTAAGATTGCCTCAGACTAGAACATCTGGCTCTGTGCTGTTCTCTCTAATGCCTTCTGATATTATAGAAGAACTACCAAGTAGTAATCATTCTCTCAATGGAGCCAAATGTTCTTTGGAACAGGAGCTTCCTGGGCAATGAATAGCTATAAAAAGCCAGTTACCAGAATGCTGTAATGACTAGAATGACTGGTTGCTATGATGCCCACTGCGGCCAGCAAAACCGGCCTGATTGGGAGGTGGGGCTGACTGGCAAACCTTCCGTGACCCCTCCCCCTAGCTGGCCCTGATTGGCCTCTCCCACCACAAGAATGGGTGGGGCAGCCAGCCAACCTCCCCACAGCCCTTCCCCCCAGCTGATCCTGCCCCCCATTGGTCCACCCTACCCTGAACATCCCGAGTCCCCTCCCCCAGCCAGCTTCACCCTTGATCAGCCCCCCCATTTCAATCAGGGGTGGGGCCAGCTGGGGGGAAGGGCTCCTTTCCCCAGGTCACTGGCCCCCCACCCCATTCGGGGGCAGGACCAGCTGGCCCACTGCCCACAGTCCCTTCCCACAGCCATCTCTGCCCTTGATCAGCATCCCCCACACCAATCTGGTTTGGGGCTGGCCAGCTAACCTCTCACAGTCCCTCCCCTGGCCACTGACACCCACTTGCCAATCACCTGCAGCCCCTCCCCCCAGTCAGTCCAGCCCTGATCAGGCTGCAATCAGGGCAGGTGGGCCAGCCGGCCTACATCTTGCAATCTCCTCCCTCCAATAGGCCTGGCCCCAATCCTTCCAGATTGGGACTGGGCCAGCCGGACCCCATCTATGCAGGAATTCATGCACTGGGCCTCTAGTTAAATATAATATATAATCAGTCAAAGATCTCTGATATCTGCAATACAACTCAGTTTACCACATTGCTAGGTATGTCCTTAATTACAAATGAATTCTAGCCTCAGCCTATTTCATTGACACTTAGTCAGCAGCAGATACAGCCCAGAGTCTTTCTATTTTGGTATGTGATGTAGCTGAATAAAGTTAATATCTAAATATGGAAATGTAAACATTATATCAATATAACATTTTATGATATAAAATATTTTCTTTTTTAGTTATAGCTTCCCCCTAACCTTAGTGTAAGCCTCTTTTAAAAAATTCTAATATCATATGACCTTTTAGTATTTTTAAAAAATATATATTTTATTGATTTTTTACAGAGAGAAAGGGAGGACAGAGAGTCAGAAACATCAATGAGAGAGAAACATCAATTAGCTGCTTCCTGCATGCCCCCCACTGGGGATGTGCCCACAGCCAAGGTACATGCCCTTGACCAGAATCGAACCTGGAACCCTTGAGTCTGTAGGCTGACGCTCTATCCACTGAGCAAAACCGGTCAGGGCCCTTTTAGTATTTTTATATTTCTTAAAATTGAAACTCATTTGAAGCATGTATATCTGCAAAGATCCAAAGTAGCATTCTGTCACTTTCTTTTTTTTTTTTTAATATATTTTATTGATTTCAGAGAGGAAGGAAGGGAGGGAGGGAGAGAGAGAGAGAGAGAGAGAGAGAGAGAGAGAGAGAGAGAGAGACATCAATGATGAGAGAGAATCATTGATTGGCTGCCTCCTGCATGCCCCCCACTGGAGATCAAGCCAGCAACCCGGTCATATGCCCTTGACCGGAATTGAACCTGGGACCCTTTAGTCCGCAGGCCGACACTTTATCCACTGAGCCAAACTGGCTAGGGCGGCTGCTTTCTAAATTAACTTCCAAATTTGATACTTATACACTGAACATTTATAAAATCTTATTGACATACTGAATTCTATGGAAAAGTAGTAAAGAAATAAGATTCTCTTTGAAAACTACTAAAAAAGGTAGAATGGTAAAAGACTATAAGAATTATTTTTTTTTTTTTAAATTACAGGAGGAGAAAAGAGAGAGGGATATGCTTTCCTTTAAATAAAAGAAATTGTGTGTTCTATACACAATACTTAAGAAATTACCTCTATTCTCCTTAAAAAATATAATATCAAGAAGGGAGGACTTTGCCTTCATGTCTATGTTCCAAGTAAACAATAAGTAAATGTTTTTGTTTTGTTTTAATCCTCACCTAAGGATATTTTTTTCAATTGATTTTTAGGGAAAGGGGAAGAGAAAGGGAAAGACGGAGAAACACTGATGTGAGAGAAAACACATGAATTGGTTGCCTCCTGCACAAGGCCTGATCAGACTTTGGGCCTGAGGAGGAGCCTGCAACCAAGGTAGGTGCCCTTGACCAGAACTGAACCAGGGACCCTTTCGTCCTCAGGCCAACGCTCTATCCACTGAGCCAAACTGGCCAGGGCGCAAGTAAATGTTTTGAATAAGTTAACAAACTGTTTCAATATCAAAATAATTGTATTAAAACTACTATAAGATTTGCTTTTATGAATAACGTGGGCAATCTTTCCACCTCAGCACAGGCTCTATTTCCTCTCCTCTTGGCCATCTGATTAGGCAAGATAAATACTGGGAAAGGTCAAGGACCTTTCACTGCCTCAGGTCTCCTTCACGTTGACTTTGGTTCAGCTGCTATTTCCATGTTTAAGAGTTAAAATATCATATCCGGATACCTGGAGAAGAGGGTATTTTCATCATGGACTACCTGTCCAATTCTCAATGGAGGCATTTTCATTAATGTCTTAGTCTTGATCATTTCAAGCTAAAACAATGAAAAATATGGTAGAGAGAATTATCCCTCTTCAAAAGCAAAGAGAGGGTAAATGGGGACATCTGTAATAGGGTCAACAATAAAAATTAAGTTAAAAAATAAATAATAAAATCACAAAAACCTTCCAAATAAAAGTTCAGACATATAGAGCCAATAACACAATTGTGAGGAGATTCATATTGTATAAAGATTAAATTAAGCCCGGCTGGCCTGGCTGAGTGGTTGAGCATCGACCTATGAACCAGGAGGTCATGGTTCGATTCCCGGTCGGGGCACATGCCTGGTTTGCTGGCTTGATTCCCCAGTGTGGGGCGTGTAGGAGGCAACTGATCAATGATTCTCTCTTATCATTGATGTTTCTATCTCTGTCACCTCTTCCTCTTTGAAATCAATAAAAAAATATTTTTTAAAAGACTAAATTATAATGTTTCTTTAGATAGCCAGCATTTCTGAGATAAAGTGTGATGCATTTTACTAGAAATTACTATTCACATAATTTTTCAGGAGAATAGTTTTAAGAAGTCCTTAAAGAAAGATCGTGATGTTGTTATATTTTATACTGAACTCCAATTTCCACTGGTTTTATTTATTTATTTATTTATTTATTTATTTATTTATTTAACCAGCCAAGAAAGGAGCTTGGAAAGAACTGTCCATATGAACGTAGTGGCGATGGCCCCATATGCCTTTGAAATCTGTTTCATGTAAAGAAATGGAGTTTTGAGCCTCATCAATTTTTAAGCACAAAGGAAGTACTTGACATACTGTAGTGAAAAAAAGTTATAGCCTCTCATTATTAATTCACAGATCAGCTGTTGGAGAGAAATTGTTTCTGAATTTATAGCAAACTAAAAGAAGCATCAAAATTAGTTCTTCCTTGTGGTCTCTATGAACACCCTTCACAGGTACTAGGCAATAAATACAATATGGATGCTTTTCCAGAGAGATGCATGCAGCTGTGATCAGATAGTAATACCGCTGTAATGTTTTGTCCATCCCGAAGTCCTTTCCTAGGGAACACTATGGCTTCTTTCATTTTTTTTCTGAGGATGGAATGTGTAGCACTGTGGTATGTTCTATTTCCAAAAAATAAACTCCCCAGGTACTTTAAAAAGTAGCATGTAGGCACCCTGAAAGGGATGCCTAAATCACTTTTTTTTTTGGGGGGGGAGGTGCATGTGTGTGTGTCAGTGTGTGTTTGGTTATAGGCAGCTAGAGGAATTCAAGGGTGGTGAGGTAGGCAGCGCTAACGCCCAGTCTTGGTGCTCCTATTCCCTCAGCTATACTGTTTCCTCCATGCTCTAATTTAAGCCCCTTGGATTTCTAGTTTTACTTTCTCTTGGGTAATTCCAAACCTATCTGGGCTTTGGAATAATGTAGGTAATATTAGTCAGAAAATTGGTTCTGGACTCTTAATAAGAGTCTCATTAGCTTAGAAGGAAAAACTAGTGTCCCCGTTCAGAAATCTATGAATCTCATTAGAACAGCAATAATAATAATAGCAGATACTCTTTGTTCTTTTGCTTTGGGCAATAGACTATGCATTTTATGGATAGCATGTATAGTGATCTCAGTAATCCTTCAAAGAAGGAAGTCATGGACACTGATAGAGAATGAAATATGAAAACTATATATCAAACAAAGAAAAGCCCACTGGAGGTGAGCAGAACCTTACCAAGTCATCTTTGAATTGGATTGTAGAGTTCAGGATTAAGTCTCGAATTTCAAGATAAGCATTTTAGGTAGAGGCAAATGTGAGTGCAAAGTTACTGACTAGAAATTCTCATGTTTGAAGAGCAGCATGGAGGCCACTGCTGCTGTAGAGGTAGGAGATGAATTTGGAAAATTCAGGCCGGTTGCTGTTATTCTGTGTGATAGAAGTCATTAAAGCTTTAGATCAGAGATTGGACTGGATCTGATTTTTATTGGGAAAATGTCTCTATAGTGTTGTGGAAATTATATTATAAGAGAACAAGGGTGGGGAATAGTTAGGAAGCTACTATAGAAGTCCAAGGACAGGACCTTCAGGACGGTGAGTTTTTTTCAGGGTATTAAGAATGAATCAGTATTTTCCTGACCAGCGTGGCCCAGTGGTTGAACACTGACTCATGATCCAGGACATCATGGTTGGATTCTGGTCAAGGCATATGCCCAGGTTGTGGGCTCAATCCTCATTGGGGGTCCTGCAGGGGGCAGCTGATCAATGATTTTCTCTCATCATTGTTGTTCTATCTCTCTCCCTCTCCCTTCCTTTCTTAAACCAAGAAACATATATTTTAAAAAAAGAATGAATCAGTATTTGGTAACCTATCTTTCCTTGAGGAGGATTTTAGTGTTGTTTTGTGATTTGGTGCTTTCCATACTGCATTTTTTAATTTCCAGATTTAAATAATGCTAAACAAAAATACATACGTTACGGTTAGAAAACATTAGTTTCCTGTGTGTAAGCAAATATGTATATGGTTTAGCTAAAAGACAGAGGAGGCTGAATATGAAGAGGTCGTCAGGTGTGGAAGATCTGACCAGCACTGCAACAGGAATGTGTCTTTAATGCCATTTGTTAACAACCGAGGCCCTTCAGTCTCCTCCACGCTTGGGGGATTATGTGTGCAGGTAGGTGTCCTGGAAGCTGGGCATGAAGTGGATTGAAATGTGACTGAGTGTTTGAGAGAAGTTTAGGATGCAATCACAGAAGCAATGCATGAGATGATGAGTGTGTGTAAAGGTGTGTGACAGACACAAGTACTGCAGCTCCGCTAGCCCATGCCTTGCCTCTCAAGGGGCTGAGGGACAGGATGAGAGGCAGTTCTCTGCTTTACACACTGCACTTGGGGAAGGCTGCGCTGCTTACTTGGTTCCCTACATTTGAAATGTGTTTTATTGCTTCTTCATCTGACTGCCATTTCCTGACGTTTTCTTTATTTCCTCCAGAAAGACTTTCATAGTCTGTGTAAATTATCCATTTTCTAATGGAATTTCAGGCCTAATTAGAAATAAATTCAGTAAACTGTATTAAAGTAACATGTATTCATTGGTGTCACTTTTAAAATATCTGTTTAACAAACATACATGGCAGTGAATATGGGCAATACACTGCTATGTTTGTTACATGAATTAATTCGGTCCTCACAAATCCTAAGAGCAGTTGTATTGCTGTTCCCATTTTACAGATGAGAAAACTAGATCACCGAGGGCTACACTGTCAGTGTGTGGTAGGATATGAAGCTAGTGCCCGGGCGCACATTCTTGAAATCCTAGACTCTGAACTATTTAAGAACAGTGACTGTTTCATAGTCAGAGGCGTATTTCTAGTACGTAGGCCACTTTCGGAACTTTCTGAAGACCTTGACAAAGGGACTCAAAAAGTTGAAAGAGCATAAAACATGTTAGGGAAATTAGTAACCATATAAATGTAGCTGGAGAATAGGGTGGCATTATTGAAAAGTAGTATGAAATAAGGCACACAGTATTTTATGGACGACCTTGATTACAAGACAGAGAAGTTCACTCAATTTACATGACCATTAAGAGTTATTGGTTTTTTGAACAAAATTCACGTGTTATTACAAATAAAGCAGTTAAATAAATATTTACTAGATACGCTGTTTCAGAATTAAGCTACTGTTGAAATTTAAAAGAGATACTGTTCATGTTTAGATTTTGGTATAATGTACTGACTATTAAAAGTAATTTTAATTTTTTTGAAACCATATCTGGGAGATGGGCAATTTATACAGACTAGAAAGGGCACCACCATTGGGTATAGTTTCATGTAGATTATTTTTGAAACTCGCAGAAATTAACTCAGAATAAAAGTGCTGATGAACCCACACTTTGTAAGAAACTAAAACTATGGCAAGGTAAAAGAACAGGTAACAATTTCAATCCTATTTAAAATAAAATGACCAAATAATAGGACAGTAAAATCTTCAGTAGAAACAAACAAAAAAACAGAAAAAGCTTGTGAGAAATAATTATGACAGCTTAAGTTGTTAGTGGCACAGGGCAGTTTAGGGCATTAAGTAAAAAGTCACTGACTGTCAGTTCTCTAAATTGTTGTTTAATTAGCCGTGGCAACCGGACAATACACTTAATATTTCATAGTCATCAGAAGAAAAAAGCAGCATTTAATGATCTTACTATCAGATGAACCTTTAAATTTTTTCTCTTGGAAGAATAATAATACAATTATGTATTGCACTAGGTCGCTGGACTTGAGAGAAAATAATTTGATATTCCATATTTTAATGTTGACAGATTGGCATCAAAAAGCTCATCAATCATAGGCGAGTAGAATTATGTGCAAACATAGGCTCATATGCTTGAATGTGCTAAGTTGAAATATTTCACCATTCAGCATTTCTAAATATCTGGGTGCTGAATTCTCTGAATAAAGAAATGATGTATGTTAGCTATCCATCACTCAACCACCCATTGTAGACATAAAGAATAATATCAAAACAAATTGACACCAGTATGTTGAAATGCTGAGTATTTAGCCCCCGTAATGCCACGTGTACCTTTCTGAGTAGGTAAAAGATGAGAAGTTATTTTAAAGCCAAAACAGCTATGTGAGCCTCAGAACGAAGTGAACAGTCAAGAAAACCTGTTGAAGGAGGAAATCGTAGCTCTTCATTGTGTTCATTTTTCTTTTTCAAGGAGATGATATAATTTCTAAAAAAAAAAAAAGAGAGAGAGAGAGAGAGAAAATGATCAGTGACTGATATTGGCATTATTTGTAATTTTAATATGTTTTCTTGACATCTCATCATTATCATTAATGATAATAGCTATAATTTACTAAGCACCTACAATATATCAGAGTTTCACACATGTATTTCCCTAATCTTCACTGGTAATGAATTATTAGAATGCATAACAAAGAAAGAAACAAAGGCTCACGTGAAGTAATTTATTCAAAATGTCATCAACTAGCACATAGGAGCCCAGTGTTCAAATCCCCTGATTGCAAAATCATTTTACAATCATTAGGAACCTGCATTGGAATATTCTTGCTTTACATTAGAATTCATATCAATATTTTAAAAAAAATAGAGGGCTGTTAATTTTTCCCAGATACAGAAAAAAATAATTTTCAGTTAATGTTTTTCTGGAAATGCTAGTGTGTTCTTCTCCTTTTTAAATTTGTTTTCTGAATTCTTTCTTGCTTTTATTTCTTCCACACCTGAAGCACTTTTCTCTTTCCTTTTTAGTGAGCTTAACTAATGAATCCTAGATATATTAGACAATTATCTAGGTTGTATTCATATATAAATGTAGGGTAAAAAGATTAAAAACATCTAACTTTAAGTACCATGATACATAAATTACCCCTTTGAACTAAATAATGAAATTCTACCAAGGAGTCCGGAAGCATAGCTCTTAACTTATAGTAGACTCAGAAACTCTCTAAATGCATACATTGAACATGTATTTCTATTTTTAATTCTTTCAGGTAAATAACCTGAATTACATAGATAGTTTTTGTTTCATCTTGTTTCTACATCGAATGACTATTAAGATCTTCTATGAGATGTTTATTTTTTATTTTCTTTTTAACCATTAACCAAAATTAAAGATGGACTGAGGATGTTGTAAAACTCCTATTCAAATATGCCACAAGGCAGGGAAGAATTGATATCACAGTGCTATATTGAGTTAGACTTTGTCATCAATTTTTACCCTTTTTGCTGCTAACTAGTTTTAGCTTAGTCAATGTTTTGATATTTAGGCAGCTGATCAATGATTCTCTCTCATCATTTCCCTCTTCCCTTCTCCCTTACTGAAAGCAATAAAAATATATTAAAAAATTAAATTAAAATGAACAGTTTGGTTTATCTCTCTGTATCATTACTAACACATTGTGATTTTTATAACTGCACTATGAAATTTCATTTGGTGGATGTTTCATAGTCAGTGCTGAATGAATATCCTTGTGCATGCTACCTTATATTTATTTTATGAGCATTGATTAAGGGAAGATACTGCAAGATGTAATTGCTTCATTAAATCAGAATCATATTTTGATTTCAGAGATAATAACAAATTATTCTAACAAAAAGCCTAAAACAATTATGCTTTCATCAGTAGTATGTAAGAGAACGTATTTAATCACATCCTTACCAATATTTAATCTAAACACGCTTTATTATTGTTAGCAATAGATTGGTAAAAATAAATAACTCCTTTTTAAGCTTTAATTTCTTTTCACCTACTCATTTGTGAAGTTTTGAATCTTTTTTGAAAATATATTTTATTGATTTTTTACAGAGAGGAAGGGAGAGGGATAGAGAGTTAGAAACATCGATGAGAGAGAAACCGATCAGCTGCCTCCTGCACACCTCCTACTGGAGATGTACCCACAACCCAGGTACATGCCCTTGACCAGAATCAAACCTGGGACCCTTCAGTCCACAGGCTGATGCTCTATCCACTGAGCCAAACCAGTCAGGGCAAGTTTTGAATCTTTTGATGTTTATAGGCCATTAATGCTCCCCCCATGTAAGGAATAGCCATTGGTTTGCTTGGTAATTTTTCTTTTCAGTTCCTTTGTTTTTCTTATTTTAGTAATTTATTTTACAGTTAGACTATTGATCTCTTTGTATTCTATTTCTGTTCATTCTGTAGATTGCATTAATCATTGTTTATTTTTAAAGTGTACTCACCTCTAATCAAGCTTTACCTTTTAACTTACACAACATGGTATCTTGCTTAAAAGGTCTCACCTTTCCCAATATTTAAATACTAATGTTATAATACATTTATTTCATGCTGACTTTTAATCTTAACTAATAAAAGCATAATATTGAAATTAACTGTTTCTCCGAGATGGTAAGCCACGCCCACCAGCCAATCAGAGTGGCTTTATGCAAATTAGCCCAGCCAACATGGAGGCCGCCACTCACGGACCTGAGTAAACAGCAGCTTCCATTGCAACAGGAGTGAAAGTGAAACTGCAGCCCGCTCCACTTAAACTGGCTCTAGCAAAACACAAGTTTGAAACAAAATAACAATCATAGAATCCTTGGGAGCTGAAAGAAAAGCAGGCCTGGCCTCACCACTAAGGAACATGTGTCATTATAGACACCTCAAGGTGAAGCAGACAGGAGGCTTCATTACTAGGAGGCCTTGCCTTAAAGGAACAGTGCATCAATTATAGAAGATAAACAAACCTCAGAACCTGCATCCAACCAGCCTTGCTGAAACATTGGGTCAATTGGAGCTGTGGGCAGCCTTAAAGCCTGAAAGTGCCAATCTGCCCGTCACCCACGCTGGCACAACCCAATGGGGTGAGGGACGTTCCTGGGGAGCTTGGCCAGCCTGCACACAGCCATCAGCCCATCACCCAACCTGGTCAGGCATGCCAGCAGGGGACATCCCCAGAGGGGTCCCAGAATTTGAGAGGGCACAGGCCGGGCTGAGGGACCTCCCGAGTGCACAGAGCGGCTGCAGGGTGGAACAGTGCAGGACCCAGGACCCATGAGTGGGAAAGAGGTGGCGGGGTTGGCGGCCTGCTTGGCAGCTCCTCAGGCCCTTTGCGGGGCACTGGGGAGCCAGAAAGCAAGCTCTTTGGGGCTGGGGGCCTGCTTGGCAGCTCCCCAGGTCCCTTCTGGGGATCAGGGAGCAGGAAAAGGCTGGCCTGACCACGAGGCAGGGTTTTCCCTGCTTTCTGGTGGCTGGAGGAAGATGGGCAGTAGGCAAGCTTGGGAGGTAGGCAGCACCCAGCCCTGGCCACAGCTCAAAAAAGCAAACAACATACAGAGGAGGGCAAGAGTCTGAGAGATCAACACAGAGGGGGTGCCTGCTCCAAGCCTGGGGGCAGGCCCCCAGCAGGTAGACACACACAGGAGGACTGCTCCGAGCCTCAGGTGCGGCTGGGGGCAGGTCCCCAGTGGCAACACACACACACACACAAAAGGCGCCTGGCAGACTGGGACCATCATAGGACATCCACTGAGGGGTTCCAGACTGTGAGAGGGGGCAGGCTGGGCTGAGGGACCCCCCTCCCCGCCCCGTGCACAAATTTTGTGCACCAGGCCCCTAGTATTATTATAATTTAAATACTTTCATCTATCTAGATATTATTTCGTGTAACCAATGAGTTACGTAGTCTATACTTTCTCTACTGATGTAGAATACTTTTTTTAATTTTACATTTTTTATTGTCATGTATGACATGAGTTCGCTAATGAAACCTTTATTCTGTTCTACCAGTGCTGTAGTATCTCCCAGCAGCAATGCCTTTGTGTAGTCTCCTTCCAGGTTAACCTTAGGCTTGGCCTCACGAGTCCTTTATGTCAGCAAACGTGAGATAAGCAGAGACTAGCTTTGGCTCTTAGAATGCCGCATTCCACCTTGTAGGAAAGTTTTGTATAGCAACCTTAGAAATTTTTTTAAAATCTTTCTATTCTGTGTCTTTTTTGCTTAACAGTTTCTTCTTCCATTCATTTCTCTTTTCTTGCATTACATGATAAGCAGCCTGGAGGAACCAAACCACTCCTTCAACTCTTTGCTTGCAAATCTCCTTAGCTGAATATCCAATTTCATCCTTCCCAAGTCCTATTTTTCATAAAACACTAGAACTCCCACACAATTCAACCAAGTTCTTTCTCACTTTATAACAAGGAATGGCCTTTCCTCTAGTTTACAATAACCGATTCCTTATAATCATCTGAGATCTCATCACATTGGATGTTACCATCCCTATTTCAACATTCTGGCCATGATTGCTTGTGTGTTCTCTAAGAAGATGGAGGCTTTCTCTCCAGCTCTTCTATTTCCTAGCCCTCACCAGGATTGCCTTGAGTGGCTCCTGCATGGAAATATTGGCTTTTTCTAGCATGCACCTCCAAATCCTTTCAGCCTCTGTCTCTTACCCAGTTCTAAACTGCTTCCTCACTTTGAGATGGTTCTTACAGCAGCACCCCACTTCTGGTACCAGTTTCTGTCTTAATCAGTTCAGCCTGCTTTAAGAAAATACCATTGTGTGCCTAAAACAACAAAAATTTATTGTAAGTGGAGGTTAGATGTCAGAGATCAGTGGGCCAGCGTGTGGGGTACTATGAGGACCCTCATCCTTGTTTGCACACTGCCATTTTCTTGCAGTCTCCTGACATTGCAGAGGGAGTGTGATCATCTCTCTCACTTCTCTTTTTATAAAGGCACTAATCTCATTCATGAGGGCTCTACCCTCATGGTCTAATTTCCTCCCAAAAGGCCCATTTCAAATACCATCACATTGGGCATTAGGACTTCAATACATACATTTGGCATGAGGATTGGAATCTGCAGTTCACTGCAGCTGCCCAGCACATGAGGAGTATCACACCACATGTTGTTAGCCTGGAAAAGATCCAAATTCAGAATCAAAGTATGGTTTCTACCAAATGCATGTTGCTTTGTACCATTGTAAAGTGAAAAAAACCTTACCTGGAACCATTGTCAGTCAGGGTATGTGTATATGTTGTGTACACAATTCTTAATCTGCTTTTCTGTATGTGCAGTTAATCACTAGAAGGGACAGGCCTTTGGACACTATATTAGTTCTGTAAAGCAATTAGACATTCTGAATATACTATAATTAAACTATGCCTTCATTCCTCAATTTTCTCTAGAAGAAACAAAGCCCCACATATTAGAGAGATGGGATAACAAAATGGGAGAACATAGGGAATTTGTGTTCACAGACACATTCTCCTTCTTTTTTATTTTTTTTAGAAAAAATAAATCTAAAGATGAAAGTAAGGAAGAAGTAATGTAACCAAGATCTTTAATATAGAATTTCTATAATATAAAAGTCTCTGAGTCATCATAGCTTTTTCAACCTACATTTGAAAATAGAAAATATCTAAGTACTATCATTTCTCAAACACATCTAAGCATTAAGACTATTCAGAAAGTCTCCTTGCTCTAAGTTTAAATCTTTACTAAATGTGTCAATTCTGTTTCTCTGGGCTTCCCCTCTCCTGTGTTTGGATGTGACCACTCTTTATGAACAGGTATGTTTTACTGAGCTATTTATGGGAAGTTCAGATAAAACTAAATCCTCTGGTACTTGAGTAGGAGCAGCATTCAATCTTACAAGGGTCAGTCCAGGATAATAGAAAACAACTAAATATAAAGGGATTCATAAACTAGTGAATGATGGCTCATGTCAGATTTATGGTTTGTGTCTATGAAAACTCTGTCAGCTATAACACACTGGAAGATACCATTTCAAGAGACCATTGTATGTGTGGATTTATATAGTAATAATTTGTGTGTGGGTGGGGTTATCATTTCAATTTCTTACCTGATTAGCATTTATCTTCCAATAGGAAAAACAAGATACTTATAATGCAATTAGTAAAACAAGATATTAATAATCCTTCCTACTGTTATTTATGAAAAACTAACTACTTGACCCTAGATTTGAATATAGATTTTCACAAGCAAAATTTCAATACAACTAATTCCTTAGATTGTTCATATTTTTTTTCTGGAATTTTATTTCAAAGAATATTGTTTCTACAAGTGAGACATAAGAAATGCTTGGGGAAATGTTTTTTAGATGTAGATTACAGTAATCTAATCTAATAAAAGCATAATATTAAAATTGACCGTTTCTTTGGGACACCTAAGCCATGCCCACCAGCCAATCAGAGCAACTGTATGCAAATTAGCCCAGCCAAGATGGTGAAGGCTGCAGCACTGGGAGAAGCCAGGCACCGGGGTCCAGCAGGGCAGACAGAAGACCTCTGCCCCAGGATCCAGGTGGCAGGCAGCTGCGGGGCAGGAAGAATGAGCTGGCCCATGGCCGCAGCCGTGGGGCGGGAGGAGCGAGCAGGCCTGTGGCCTTGGTCTGGGTCGTGGAGAAGATGGGAAGGGCTAAGCCCTTCCTGTCTGCCCTGAGATCCAGGCCGCAGCGCGAGCCGGCCAGTGGCCGCAGCTGCGGGGTGGGAGGAGCAGGGTGAGAGCAGCCAGCCGGCCCCTTGGCTGTAGCCTGGGAATCAATCAATCATGGGGCACATACATGGAGGCTTAGCAGCCTCCATGTGTGCATCCCGAGATGGATTCCAGGCTGCAGCTGAGGAGGGGCAGGAGCAGCCAGCTGGCCCCATCTCCTGTGAGAGGCCCCGTCTCCCTTCAGAGCTGGGGTGAACCTGTGGGAGCCAGGAGACAGAGAGATGGAAGGGGGGGGAGCAGAGGGAGCAGCAGCCAGGGAGAGTTTGGGGGGAAGTAACCAGGTGGGGGAGGGGTGGAACAGGATGGAGGGAAGAACTTTATAAAAGAGTCAGTGGACAGCAGAATTAAAAAAAGAGAATGTATGAGTGAACTGTAGGGCCTATAATGAAAACCAAGTATAGTTGTGTACTGGGGACAGATTTTAAAAGTATAAGTCAGAAAAGAAAAAAGATAAATGATAGTAGATAATTAAGCAGGTAGATAGATAGGTATTAAAACAGTGGAAGTAAGTAGAAAAGAATGTATGGCAAAGGTAGGATGAGAAAAAAAGAAGGAGGGAAGAAAAGTTATAAAGGGGGAGCTGGTAGAGCTTAAAAGAAGAATGAGAAGAAGGAAGGAATGGGGGAAGGAGCAAAGCAGGTCAGAGGGAGGAAGTGAAGAAAAAAATTAAGGTGGGAAGGAAGGAAAAGGGGAGGGTGAGCAGGGGTAAAGATAAAGGAAATAAGGAATGTGGGAAGGGAAGGAGGGTAGTAGAAAAATGGGAAGAATGATGATGGAACAGAAGTAGGAAATAAGGAGGAAAGAAAAGTTTATAAATGATGAGTCAGTAGGAAAAGTGTTACATAAAGGAGAAAAATTGTGTGAGAGGAAGAAGCCAATAAGGAAGTCAAATACAATTGCATGTGAAGGGGATAAGATTAAAAAAGAAAGTTAATAGGGGTGACCAAGCTGGCAGGTGAGGGTGGTTAGGAGGATCAGGCAGGCAGGCTAGCAGGCAGAGTGGTTAGGGCAGGCAGGCAGGTTAGCGGTTAAGAACCAGAGGTCCTGGCTTGTGAGAGTCCCCAAGAACTCCATATTGGAGAGGGTGCAGGTTGGGCTGAGGGACTGACCCCGCTCACGCCACCCCCTCCCCCCCGTGTGCACGAATTTTGTGCACTGGGCCCCCAGTGTTTTTATAACAGGATAGAGTATCTGGCTAATCCTAAACTCAAATACACCCAATCTCCAATCACTAATTCCCATTTGAATCCATTGATATACATGGAAAGACTTGTTTTAAAATCTGGGGCAGTGAAGATGATAGGATTTGAACTAAGAAATAATGTAGGGGTGGAGAAGTAGCATATGGCACCTGCCCCAATTAAGGGGATTGACCCTCAGTGGATAAATGTTAAAAATCAGTGGTAATGAAAACTCACCGGTAATCTATGGGGACTCTGGGAGCAGGCAGTATTACATTAAGACTCAGGAGATAAAATAATAGCTATTCTGCAAATCTTACAAGGTTCTTTCACTCCAACCTTTGGGGTATCATAAAGGTCATTAAATGCAATTATGAGATTCCTTCATTAGCATATCAGGTGATACATTTGAAAGCAGAGCAGGAGTTGAACAATATAGCAGATGCCTTGGGGTGACAGTGACTGGAAGACTGGAGACTCTGTGTGGCCAGACCCATCTGGGGACTGAGTGAGAGTGCTATGGGCGAGACATGGGACCCCGGTTCCTGTCCTCTCGAAGGAAAGATTTCAATCAAAAGACAAAGTGTTTAGAGAAGCAAGCAAGAATTTATTGACCACAGCAAAACTATACTTAGGACAGTGAAATAAGAAAGAGCATAGAAGAAGCGACGGGATGTGCAGGAGGCAGCTGATCTGTGATTCTCTCTCATCGTTGATGTTTCTATCTCTCCCTCTCCCTTCCTATCTGAAATCAATAAAAATATATTTTAAAAAAAGAATAAGCAACAGGGGGGCCTAGGTGGGCTGCTTTGGCTCACTGGGAAGTCAGAAAAAAAAGGGCTTTGGGCACAGGTTCAGGGTGTTAGCCTGGAACGAGCCACCACTGCCCATTGCTTTTTTGGTTGCAATTCTCATGAGGTCCTGTAGCAGTTAGGGGATATATGCCTTAGGAAGGAGCAGGGGAAGGGAAGGGCATGGGTTGCTCCTTGGGGGGAGGGAGAACACACAAGGACCTTAATTTTCAGTGGTTTTATTTTATTTTATTTATTTACCTACTTATTTATTTATTTTTAAGGTTAAATATTTATTAGAAGAAGCCATCTGGCGTCAGGCTGTTTGTACAGGGGGACTGGCTTCTTTAGTAGGCTCTCCTCTTTCTCTAGAGCTCTTCCTCCCTTCCTCTCTCCTCATATCACAGTTCTGAAAAAGTTGAATATGCCTCTTTAACCTATTTATTCTGTCCTTGGCATTTATGCTCTTAAAAAAACAACCCAATCTCTAGATCGCTCTGTTTTTTTTTTAAAGTGTATCTCTTTCCTTGCAGGCAGCCTGTTGCTTATGTCCGCAATGACAGTACCCACAGAGAATCCCCAGTAGAAGGCAGCGGGACAGCCCCAATAGAACAGCTGCTTTCTTTGTGTGCCCACAAGTGGCCTTAAACATCCACTTCCTGTTGCTGCCTTTCTTTCTTACTTCCAATGGGCACAATAGTTTTAAAGTTGGGGGTTATTGGCAGATCAATAGAATATTCATCAGCTTTATGCTAACATAGCAAAATGAGATTTATTCTCTTAATTTTTCTGCCCTTAGGTGTGGCTGTCAAATGGCTCTCAATTAGATTCCTGTTTTCTATCTCTGGGTAGGGTGATTTAAGCTATTTATCCTCTGATATGGGAGAAGAACTGGAAACCATTTACTCTTAAGTGTCCTTGGCTTAGGGAAGATAGGACTTACTAAGTGGCTGCAGCCTGCTGTTTAACTATCTGTCTCAATTTCCCTGTTCAGCTTGTTTTGGAATTTTCCTGGTTCTTTCTATTCTATAACACTAACACTGTGGGAGATTTGATGATTGGCTATGATTTGGACAGGGCATAGATCCTATTGGCACGAGTAAGAGTAAAATTATAAAATAAGTGAATTCTATTGTCAATGTGACATTAGGAATGGGAAAAGGTAGGCACATTTGAGTAACATTATATGTTTACTAGGGGCCCAGTGCACAAAAATTTGTGCACTCTGGGGGGTCCCTCAGCCTGGCCTGTGCCCTCTCCCAGTCTGGGACCCCTTGGGGGATGTCCACCTGCTGGCGTGCCTGGCCAGTCTGGGTGAGGGACTGATGGCTATTTGCAGGCTGCCCACAGTCCCTTCAGGATTCAGGTCCCTACTGGGGTACCTGGCCAGCCTAGGTGAGGGGCTGAGGGCTGTTTTCAGGTTGCCCACAGCTCCCATTGATCCAATATCCCAGCGAGGCTGGCTAGAATCAGGTTTCTGGGTTTATCTTCTATAATTGAAACTTTTTTGCCTTGAGCACAGGCCCAGCCAGCCGAGGCAGGCAGTTTCCTCCAAATAGAAACCTCCTGTTTGCTCTAACTCCGTGGCTGCCCGCCGCCATCTTGGCTGAGTTAATTTGCATACAGCCTCTCTGATTGGCTGGTGGGTGTGGCTTGGCTGGTGGGCATGGCTTAGATGTCTCGAGGTGATGGATAATTTGCATGTTGCTCTTTTATTAGATTAGATTTTTAACATTGTGGGAATACTAGCTAAAAAGAAAAATTAGTAATTTTTTCCCATCCATGGATTATAATAATATTTCCATGGTTGTAACATAGGGAATATTTTATTTGATTCATAATAGGGAAAATGGTACTGTTGTGGGCAGTGGGAACAGCACCACATGTCTGACTGGTGGGATCAGACCAGACATGAGTTCAGCAACCTAGGTTCTAAGTGAATATTTATTTGGAAAATCACATGGAAGAAGTAATTCATAGAATAAATGGGCATGGGAAACAAGTTATAGAGGTAAAGGAAGGACCCTTGAAGCTTAGGAGTGAGGAAGGTAAAGGTGATGTAGCCCAGGAAGGGAAAGTCTTGGGCATGCTTCCAGGAGAGGGAGAATGTGAGGGGTCCCAATCCTAAGGGTTCTAAGGGTGGAGATTTTAGGGGAGGTCCCTGGAGAAGATCTTAGTAGAATATTCAGCAGCTTTCCAGGTGTGCCCTTTCAGGGTCTAGGTCTCCACTGATTGGTCAGCACCAGGGCCTGGGGTCATTATTCAATGCACCTGGTACTGAGGTCAGCTGAGGAGGTCAGTTGTCAGGTTTTGCTGCTTTTCTGGGCCAGGAGCTGAAATACAACTGAGGCATTGATGGTATTTCCAGGGAGGAACAGTCCCGGGAGGGTCTAAACCACATGACCAGAGATATGCTAAGAGCGGAAGGGTCAGCATCGGGGGTGAGATGCTACCGTACAATGATCCCCTGCGAGGCACCTAGGGCTTTTCACCCTCGTGACCTTCAGAACCTGGCCCATCATCCTTGTTCTGTTCATTCTGTCTCACTGCTTACCACACTACTTAAGGTATAAAGCAGTGACAAGTGTTACTTATTGAGGATCTACTATTTGGCTGATAGTAAACACACATTTACTCTCATCCTTGAAGAAAGCTAGTATTGTTATCCTCCTGCTGATGAGAAAATGGAAACTCGTGGAAGTCAAGGACATTGTGTAAGGTCACATATATTTAAAAAATGCCTGGCCAGCGTGGCTCAGTGGTTGAGCATTGACCTAAGAAACAGGAGGCCACAGCCCCATTCCCAGTCAGGGCACATGCTTGTGTTGGGGGCTGGATCCCCAGTGTGGGGTGTGAGCAGACACCCAATAAAAGATTCTCTCTCATCATTGATGTTTCTATCTCTTTATCCCTCCGCCTTCCTCTCTCTCTCTCTCTCTCTCTCTCTCTCTCTCTCTCTCTCTCTCTCAAAAATGAACAAACTAAACAATTAAAAACAATTAAAAACAATTAAAAACAAACTAAAAAAACTGAATCATGAAACTAAATCAATCTAGATTGAAGGACTTCATCAAAAACAAGTTCTCTGTGTATGAATCATTTCAGGTTCTCACCTCAAATCATGAAAAGAGTAATTAAATTTGAGCCTTTTTATAAACTTTATAATAAACTATTTTTGTTATAGGCGGTGGGAAGGACACTAGGTGTCTGACTGGTGGGAGGGGTCAGACCAAACCTGGGTTCAGCAACCTCGGCACTTGGGTTCTTGCCAGGAAAGAATTCAGATCCAAGACCCAACCCAACTGAAAGAGAACATTTATTTGGTAAATTGGGGGTAGAAGTAGTAATTTCTAGAAGAAATGGGCTTAGGAAACAAGTTATAGAAGTAAAGGAGGCCCTTAGAGTGTGGGAGTAAGGAAGCTAATGGAAGCATTAGAGGGGTCAGGGAAATACACAGTTGTGCCTCCTGGAGGGAGAGCCACTGGATCTTCAATCCTGAGAGTTTTTAGGTGGTCCCAAGGGAAGATCTTAATAGATTATTCAGCAGCTTTCCTTGTGTCTCCTTTCAGGGTTGTGGTCTCCACTGATTGATTGGTCAGCTCCAGGGCCAGGGGTCATTATTTATTGCAGCTGGTCCTGACCTCTGCCATGGCTGGGTTTGTTGCTCTCTGGGCCTGGAGCTGAAATAGAACTGAGGCCTGGATGTCATCTCTAGGGAGGAAAGGTCAGGGGGTTCAAACCAAATGACCAGTGATAGGCTAGGTGCTAGGGGAGGAAAGGGTACCATGAGGCAAGGCCTCACTCTACAATTGATTGTCCCTTGCTAGGTACCTCGGGCTTTCCACATTGAAGACATTCTGTACCTGGCCTATCATCCTTGCTCTGCTTATATCTAATTGTCTACAACATTTTTTTTTTTTTTTTACTAAGCATTCAGAAAAAGAAAATAACTGGAGGAAAAATGCCATCACCCTGCTCACCAAATCTAGCAACAAATCCAAGCAATGCCACCCGAGTGACAGTCACACTTTATTACTTGAGGGTTTTTTTTCTAATAAAATAAGTGATTTCAAGAATAACTTTTAACTCACATCTCTTAATCTGCAACTTCTTATACACATTCTGATAAATGTTAGACAAACTATGTTAAACTTTGTACTATGCAGAATTTTATTATACTAAGCAGGCATGAAAGTTGAGAGCCCTGTAAATATTAATCACAGACTAATGAACAGTGGGAGAGTCTGAATATCAATCTGTACTAGAGGGAAATTTTGAATTAGAGACACCACTTCCTACCCAATAAATCAGTAGTGAAAAATTGAAGGCATTCTCATGCATCACCTTATTAGCTAGATCTCCAGTCCTAAAGTAGCATGCAGAGCCTGTACCAAAGTAGATGTGATTTTATCACCCCATGCGTAGCTTTTGCATTTTTAACGGGACCATTTTTAAAATTTTAATTACCTCCAAAAGAAGCTGGATTGTATCACCACTTGAGTGCATTCTTTAGTATCAGAGTTAAAATAGTTCAAGAGTAGTTAGAGCTTGTCTCTTTCATTCTTCCTCATTGGCATTCAAAAACCATTGCCCAAAGGGACTAGAAAACTCAAGGTTAAGAGGAGAATTGAAATGCCAAGACTTGATTGGCTTATTGCTTTTATTAAATGAGCATATTACTGCTTGTGCCTCTGAGCACATTTAAATGTATAACAGAAAAAAGACAATATATTTGATCATAGTTCATAATTTCATAAATGATAGATAATCATAAATCTATACACTTACATATTTGTAATGACTGTCCATTAATTGATGGGCTAGCACTCATTTTCCATAGTCAGAGTTAATTATTTATTAATACAAGTATGAGAGTGGATAATGATATTTAAGATTTTATATTTTTTGATGCTGACAAAAAGAATGGGATTCAGTTTTCAGTTTGAATTTTCTCTTAAATTCTTTAATATTTAGGTAGCATTTATAACCTTCAGTGTGCATTAATACTTTAATGGGGTCATTTGGAAGTAATTGTTAATATATTTCTTCATTCCATTATCATCAGGACAAAATTTTATCTTTAATACTTATGGTATGAGCTATGCTTACTGAAAAGACACACACAGTTATTAAGGACACAGGAAAAGAGCAAGTTCCAGATATAAGCCAGAAATAGTAAATGGCATTTTATAATACTGCAAGTAAATATGGAAAAAGTAATAGTTACTAAATTAAGTAACAGTATAGCATAGTGCTATAATTAAGCATTAGTCACTAACAGTTTTTCAATTTTTATCACTCAAAATTTCTTCTCATTATAAGCAGGGGAGTTAGGTTATTCTCCAATACATTCCCAGTGCTGTGTGTTGAGCAGTTGCTCAGTACATATATGACATCTTAATAAAGGATCATTTTTTAAAACATTAAACATATTTTTATTGATTTCAGAGAGGAAGGGAGAGGGAGTGAAAGATAGAAACATCAGTGATAGGAAAGAATCTTTGAATGGCTGCATGCTGCATGGGGATTGAGCCTGCAACCCAAGCATGTGCCCTGACCAGGAATCCATTCACAACCTCCTGGTTCATAGGTTGGTGCTCAACCACTGAGCAACACCAGCCTGGCTAAAGGATCATCTTTTAGAACATTTAAAAAAAATGTAACTATTGATTTCAGAGAGAGAAAGGGAGAGGGAGAGAGACCGAAACATCAATAATGAGAGAGAATCACTGATAGGCTGCTTCCTGCATGCCCCCTACTGGGAATCGAGCTGCAACCCAGGCGTGTGCCCTGACCAGGAATGGAACCATGACGTCCTGGTTCATGGGATGACACTCAACCAAAGGAACCACACCAGCCAGGCTGTAATTTTTCTTTTTTTATAGAAGAATTTGGACTCTCTCATGACATCAAGTAGTCTTTTCATTATGTTCACATAGCTAAAATTGTAACATGGTTTCTCAACTAAATGCAATGTAATAACATAGAAGCAGTTATAATTTTGTTTATTTTAGTAAAATATATGTGCTTATGTATTCCCTGCTTATGTAATTACTAGGGGCCCGGTGCATAAAAATTTGTGCACTCGGGGGGTGGGGGTCCCTCAGCCCGGCCTGTGCCCTCTTGCAGTCTGGGACACCTCGGGGGAGATGTCCACCTGCTGGCATGCCTGGCCAGCCTGGGTGAGGGGCTGAGGGCCATTTTCAGGCTACCCACAGCCCCTTCAGGGTTCATGCACTGGGGGGTGGGAGGGCTGGTGAGTGCAGGCCTGGACGTTTCCCACCGGAGGGCCCACGATCACACACGCCTGGTGGGCCCCCACCACTGAGTGGACACACCTGGCGCAGAGCTGGGTGGTGAGCCAGGGGTGGACGCTGGTGCAGGATCCCTCGGTGGGGCCCTGCTGCTGAGCAAACACACCCGGGTGGAGCCGGGCAGTGGACTGGCTTTGGATTCTCTGCACTGTGCAGCAGACACTCCTGCACGCCCTGTGGAGGCCCCCGGGGGGCGGATGAAGGTAGCGGACCCTGGACGGGTGCTCCTGCACGCCCCTGAGGAGGCCCCTGGGACGGAGCCAGGCAGCAGACCCAGGATAGCTGCTCCTGAAAGCCCCGTGGAGGACCTGCTCTCCCGCATGCCTGGTGGAGGCCCTCAGGTGGTGGAGCCAGGCAGTGGACCTGGGAGGGTGCTCCTGGATGCCCTGAGGAGGCCCCAGGCTGGACCCCCCCCCAACTGAGCTGACACACCTGGCACAGCTATGCCAGCCTCGGAGGCTCCCAGTGCAGAGCCGCCCTGCCAGCCTCCATCTTGGCTGGGTTAATTTGCATACAGCTGCTCTGATTGGCTGGTGGGCTTGGCTGTGAGCAGATGCTCAGCCAGCCTAGGCAGGCAGTTGCAACAGAAGCCTCTGGTTTGCTCTAGCCCTGTGGCTTCTGGCCTCCATCTTGGCTGGGCTAATTTGCATACAGCCGCTCTGGTTGGCTGGGAGGCATGGCTTGGCTGGTGGGCGTGGCTTAGGCCTCTCAGGCGATGGTCAATTTGCATATTACTCTTTTATTATATTAGATAAGACTGACATTTGGGAAAATGTATCTTATTTTTTCTATGATATTAAAGATATACATTTATTTATATTTTGGGCTTGGCATGTGCTTGTATTTAAAATTTTTAGAAGCTATTTCCCTGAATTCACTGTATTTCTATATTATATGTGGAAATGCTAATTTTTTTTACATAAATAAAACTTTGTGTAAGAATTACCATACCAAATATGATTACAACATAATAGGCTATTTGTGGAAGTTTTGTTTGTTTTATTTTGCTTTGTCTTAATACAATGCAGTCATTTTTCATTTATAAAAATATGCAGCAATATTTTTCTGATCTTTATTTTTATGGAAATTTTGAATATGATTAAAAAGTGCATAACTGGTTTGGCTCAGTGGATAGAGCGTCGGCCTGGGGACTGAAGGGTCCCGGGTTCGATTCTGGTCAAGGGCATGTACTTGGTTTTGGGCACATCCCCAGTGGGAGGTGTGCAGGAGGCAACTGATCGATATTTCTAACTCTCTTTCTCTCTCCCTTCCTCTCTGTAAACAATCAATAAAAAGTGCTTTAATCAATATTATGAATAAAAATGAAAGCCCTTCACATTTCAGTGGCCAATATCTAATTTGTATATAATACTGCATAGTAGTTTCTATCTTATTTAATGTACTTATTTTGGGTAGGAAGCCACCAATGGTATAGGTAAGGGTTTCAAAATACGTTTACCCTTGCCATAGAGATTTTGATCATTTTCAGCCAGTATTCAGAAGAAACACTTGTAAAAGCATTAATGTAATTAAAGATGTCCTCAAAAACATTTTCAAATATTTAGTTTTTAATTGAATTTAATAGAAAAATGCCCCAAATCTCCAAAGTTCATCATTGTTCAATATAAGACAACTAATACAATGCAGGTATATCATT
The DNA here is from genome assembly GCA_004026665.1 of Murina feae. Lineage (NCBI taxonomy): Eukaryota > Metazoa > Chordata > Mammalia > Chiroptera > Vespertilionidae > Murina > Murina feae. Next base: position 69,289 of record PVJC01000445.1, read on the forward strand.
AAAAATAATAATAATATAATCATGGCAAGGGGGAAAAATGTAACTAGCACTTAAAGTGCATAGTAAAACAAGTGTTACGATCATAGAGGTAATCAAGGTGATTCTGAAATGTAATATACAGAAGTCTAATAGTTCTGTATCAAAAAATAATAAATCTACATCTATTAACACAGTCCTTTGGGGTTGATTAAAATGCAAAAGATACGGATAATTATTTAAATGGTTATGTGTCAGAGTTACTAGGAGATCATAAGGAGTAAATGTAGTGAGTGAAATAGATATATAGTCAAGCCTTTTATTGTTGCTGGCTTTTATAGCCCTTAACCAACCTTGTTCAATATAAAGGTCTAGAGACATACAAAATAACGTTTACTTTTTTCAGCCTCTTTTGTTGCAATGAACTGGATATACTACTTTTAATTATTTTGTTTCCTTCAGCATGAATTATAATTGTTTGGCTATAATGGCCTAGAGTAAGGAGGATGGAAGCACAATTTAAAGGTGAACTCGGAGATAATTAAGAAACAAATTGCTGCCCAGCCTGGACGTGTGACGGCCCTTCCCATTGGCCAAGGTGCTTCTTTTTATGGCAGCCACTCCTCATTTTCCTGACTAACTTCAGTTTTTCTTTTTTCCAGGTTTGGATTTATTCTTCATAAAGATGAAGCTGCGCTACAAAAAATTGACCTTGAGACCATGTCATACATCAAGACAATTAACTTGAAGATTTATAAGTGTGTGCCTCAATCGCTGGCATACACACACCTGGGAGGATACTACTTCGTTGGCTGCAAGCCAGACAGCACTGGAGCTATTCCACCACAGCTCATAGTGGACAGTGTAACTGACTCAGTCATTGGATTCAACGGTGATGTGACGGGCACTCCATATGTGTCTCCAGATGGGCACTATCTTGTCAGCATTAATGACGTGAAAGGGCTTGTGAGGGTCCAGTACATTACCATCAGAGGAGAAATCCAGGAGGCTTTTGATATTCACACGAATCTGCACATATCTGACCTGGCATTTCAGCCGTCCTTTACGGAAGCCCATCAGTACAACATCTACGGGAGCTCCGGCACACAAACAGACGTCCTCTTTGTGGAGCTCTCCTCTGGAAAGGTCAAGATGATTAAGAGCCTCAAGGAGCCGCTCAAGGCAGAAGAATGGCCTTGGAACCCGAAGAACAGGCAAATCCAGGGCAGTGGCTTGTTTGGGCAATACCTGATGACACCTTCCAAGGACTCTCTCTTTATACTAGATGGACGACTCAATAAGCTAAACTGTGAGATCACTGAAGTTGGAAAAGGAAATACAGTTATTTGGGTAGGAGATGCCTAGAGGCCCTGCTAGATAATTATTGAATGGAGAGTTTTCCAGTACATTGCACCTAAGTCATTGTTTAAATTTACAGTTTAATTTTTTCAAGTTTATATCCTACTCATACTAAGTTAACTTGATTGTCCCAAATAAAATGGATTTTTTTTTTTGGGGGGGGGATACACAATTGGTCATATCAGTTGATTAGAAATTTTTAACACATCATTTAATAAGAAAATTTATTAATCACAAGGCTCCAATCTATAATTATGTTTTAAGCCAACAAAATAGGAATTTAAATACTTAACAAAATAATTCGACTGCAGGGAATTTCAGTTGACTTTCAGCCCAATTTTATTCTAAGGGTCGTTTATCTGTTTTTCTTCTGTCCTTTTTTGGTATGCTTATACCAGAAATAAAAGGTATTGTGGAAACTTAAAATTCTTAATTCAAAATACTCTGTCCCATTCACTGTTTAAAATCTTTTGTGCCTTGAGGGAATGTCACAAGAGGGAAAGGAAAGGTAAAAGCTGCATAGGAACACTCATCACTATAAATCTCTTGTCATTAACAGAGAAACGTTTAACATCTCTTGCACTCAATCCTGCCTTCAGTTATTTAACAGAATTTCATTTGGAGGCAAAAGTCAGCCTTAGGTTCTATACAGGTGACACAACTCTATTTGACACTCACTGTATAATCTGCAGCTCGCTATGGAAAATGGGGAGGAAGGAGGGAAAAAAATCATATGGTAAAATGTTTGCAATGTATTCTCTACTCATCTTGCTTTCAATTACTAGCGTGCATTATGTTCATAGTGCAAGTTTGTCTGGGATGTCACTTGCTTACAAACATTTATTAATAGCAAAATAGATTTTTTTTTCATGTAGTCCAGTGCTGCATCAGCAGGAACTCTCATTTCTTAAAGAAGAAGCATTATTTTTGTCTGCTTAGAGTAAAACATATGTAGGGAAATTAACACCAGAGAGTAAAAAGCTGGCTAGAGAACTGATGAATATTAGTGTTTTAAGAAAATTAGTTTAAAAATTAGAAATGAGGGGATAGCTCCACAGTGGTGAGTAAAAATCTATGTCACCATTGCCTTTACTATTTACATATAACCCATCAAAAACTTCATTCTTTAATAACTTTCCTAAGTGACTTCTGTTAAACCCCTACGTCACCCTTAAATGACCCACTCACTAATTCTGTGCTGTAGTTCAGAACCTAACTAATCTTATTTGAAGCACTGCATAGAAGTAAAAAAAAAAAAAAAATGCATTTTTAAAGGTAAAAATAAGGCCAGTAGAAGTGGATTAAAACTAGAGAGTTGGTTAATTGAAATAAGCAGATGAGTAGCTAGGCTTAAAGTGATAGCTTCCATGCTTTAAGCGCCTTTTCCTTACTTTTGCTTTGTTGCTGCTAAAAATGCTAACGGGCTGTTGAAATGACCTCCATATACTGAAGGTAATCCAATAAGGTCTTTTTTAAATACAAATTTTACTCAAGTTTAAATTGTGTAAAGCTGCTTAGAAACCTGAAATTTTATAGCGTGTAATATCTTATGTGTATATAGCATCCTGAACTGTGCGATACAGTAGATTTCTTCTTAGCTTAAGGAAACATTATGGGAGGTAGATTTAACAAACAGCAAAATCAGTTTATGTTTCTACTTACCTGCTTTTCTTCCTAGCGATTTCCTCCCTTGTGAACCTGAACCATATTAAGTGTCTGTTCCTGATGATTTCATGTAAGTCTGTCTCCCACATCCTTCTTCGGTAGCTTACACACACCATGTGGATGCTCCATCTATAGGCATTGCTTGATAAAAGGAGAATAAACTTCCTACCTTTTAAACTCGGAGAGTTCAGTCAGTGCTTTCATGTGCATAAGATGTTTTGTGTGTTCTCCCATCGCTTCGAACACATGCTGGCGCCCCTCCCCCCGATTTTGAAAGTGATGGGATAGAGTAGAAAGCATGTGAAGTGAGATCAAATGAGAAAAGACACTTCAGTTTGCCTTTCTATAAACAGTTCTAAGTTGTGTTTTCTCTTCGTGTTCAACGTTTAGAGCAAGGAATTTATCGTTTTTCAAGTCTCTATTTCTTTAGAATCCCTTCGTGTGTATTAAAGCAATGAGTATCAGAATGGGATATCAAAAGGAAACTCAAAGGAAAATCTTTTCCTTTCCATATTCTTATACCATTAACCAAACAAATATTGAGCCTTTAAAAAAAAAAAAAAAAAAACAACCAACATTGTAATAAAACACTGACATTTGTGATTCTTTGAAAAAAGCAGATGCAGTGTTATATTTTCTGAGGTAGACATTTCCTTCCTCTTTTGAGAATGAAGGAAAGAGAGTAAAAGTTACCATGCTTGGCAACAGCATTATTTTATACACATCCTGGTAAATGTGTATCGCAAATAATGCTTTCAGCAATAATGTGTAAAATCTTAGAAAAATCATAATAAAATAATGACATAACTTCTCTATAAAGAAGTTCTAACATCAAAGAGTACATTTTTAATGGGCACTCTTTTTAAAAGAGTAAAGTGATAGCAAAAAGTGATTTTTTTCCCTATAAAATTATCTGGTGATAATTTTGTGATAGAAATGAAGGTCATTAAATGAGAAAAAAGTATGAAACCAAGAATGGGAATAAGATGTGGTATAGTTCTTGAACAAAAGTGACAGGAGGAAGTAAATATTTGTTTAAAGAAGATGATATAAATAAAGCAAGAAAAGCAGGTTCTGAACAACTTTTGGAGGGAGTGAAGGAGAGGTAAAGAGTGAAACCAATTGAAACAGCTTGGACATAATCCAGACAACAGGGACTCAATAATAACCTTAAAAAAAGGGAAATAGCAATGAAAACACTTTTAAAATTTATTATTTTTAAATATGTTTTTATTGATTTTTTTTTTTTAAGAGAGAGATGAAGGAAGAGGGATAGAGAGATGGAAACATGGATGAGGAACATCATGGATTGGCTGGCTCTTGCACACCCCCTACTGGGGACTGAGCCAGTAACCTAGCCATGTGCTCCTACCAGGAAATGAACCAGCAACAACTTGGTTCCTGGGTCTACAGCACTAACCCACACAGGCCGAGTAAGTTTATTATCTTTTAATGGAATAGAAATTTGACAGGAGAAATGGGGGATTAGAGGACAAGGTATCAGCTGAAAAGCTATTGCAGCAATGTAATAGACGGTCTTTAAGGCAAGTACATTAAAAGTATATAAAATGGGGCACGTTAAAGAATCATGCTTGAAATGAAAAATAAGTATCCTATCTAATAAAAGAGTAATATGCAAATTAGTCATCACTCCATCACAATGATGGCCGTGCCCATTGCCACAAGATGGCGGCACCCAGTCCACCTCAGCCCCACCACTGAAGTGGCCAGCCCTGTTAATTAGGCAAGTGGTGAGGGAGGCGGGGGGGGGGGGGGGGGGGGGGGGGGGGGGGGGGGGGGGGGGTTCGAGGGGTGGAGCAGGTGATCAGAGGGGCCTCAGGGTCTGCTGCTCAGGCCTGTAGCCTTGGCCAAAGGCTGCAGGTCTGAGCACGAGAGGAGCTGGCAAAGCAGGGGTCTGAGGATCCCCTGCCCAAGCCTGCAGCTTTGGACAGAGGCTGCAGTGGGGCAAGGGCAGAGCTGGTGATGGCAGGGCCCTGGGAGTCCCCTGACCAGGCCTGTAGCCTCAGCCTCTGTCTGAGGCTGCAGTGGGGCAGGGGAAGAGCTGGTAATCAGAGGGGCCTGGGGGTTCCCTGCCCAGGACTGTAGCCTCAGCCAGAGGCTGCAGTGGGGCAGGGCAGAGCCACAATCAGAGGGGCCTGGGCAGAGGCAAAGCCAGTGATCACAGGGACCTGGGCTCCATAGAACTGGCGATTTGAGGGGCAGGGTCCTGGGCGTGGGTGGAGCCTGCAATCATAGGGGGCAGGATCAGAGCTGGTGATCACAGTGGCCTGGGCTCTGTGAAGCCTGTGATCGCAGGGGACTGGGGGTCCCCTGCCAGGCATGCAGCCTGGGCCAGAGACTGCAGGCCTGGGCAAGGGCAGAGCCGACAATCACAGGTACCTGGGCAGGGGCAGAGCCGGCCATCACAGGAGCTTGGGGGTCCCCTGCCCAGGCCTGCATCCTAGGCCAGAGGCTACAGGCCTGGATATGGGTGGAGCTGGGATTGGAGGGGCAGGGGTGATTGAAGTGAACTACAAAGGAAACACCTTTTCTTACTGCTCATTGGCTAAGCTCCCTGTATGCCAATGGTAATATTCTCAGTAAGTTGGGTAATAAGAATCCAAATAGGTGATCTAGGGTTTTTCCACCACGCTTCTAGAGAGAAAAACAAAGGTCTGCTGCTGGAGAGCTAAGAAAACTGCCCTAGCCAGTTTTGCTCAGTGGATAATGCCTCGGCCTGCCTACCACAGGGTCTGGGTTCAATTCTGACCAAGGGCATGTACCTAGATTGCAGGCTCCTCCCTGGCTGGGGCCTAGATCAGGCCTCATGCAGGAGGCAACCAATGGAAGTGGTCCTCTCACTTTGATGTTTCTCTCTGTCTTTCCCTTCTCTTCCACATCCTCTAAAAATCAATAGAAACATATCCTCAGGTGAGGATAAAAATAAAGAAAGAAGTATCATATCTTATGAAAGACACATTTTGAAAACACCTAAAGAAAGTTGTCATTTTTTCATGGTGAAGGGACTGGAGTCTGTGTTGATGAAAACACCTGGGTGGCTGCGGCGACTGGCAATGGCTGCAGCAGTGGGGTGATGCGGCTGGTACCTTCCCCTGATCAGCCCAGTCACCTCCATCAAAGAGAGGCCAGATTGCTGCTTAGGCCCACACCCCAAGGGAGCATGGGCCAGGCCTAAGCTGTCAGTAGAACATTCCCTGAGGGTTCCCAGTATATGAGAGGGAGCAGGCTGGGTTGAGGACCGCCCCCCCAATGCACGAATTTTGTGCACTGGGCTTCTAGTGGATTATTAAAAAAAAAGACAGACAGGAAAGTTCTCAAACATAACATTATTAATAGAAATAAGAAACCCAGAAAGAAGAAACAGTTTCAGGTGAGAGAAAGATTTAAGTAGCCCTGGTCAGTGTGGCTTAGTCAGTTGAGCATAGTTCCATGCACCCATACTGGTTGAATTTCCAAGCAGCAGGCAGCCAATTAATGATTCTCTCTCATCATTGATGTTTCTATTTCTCTCTCTCTCTTCCTCTCTGAAGTGAATAAAAATATATATATTTTTAAAAGTTCTTCACAGGGTTTCAGTTGGAGCATCTTCCCATAAACCAAAAGGTTGTTGCTTTGATTCCCTGTCAAGGCACATACCTAGGTTTGATCCTTTTCCAGCACATGTGGAAAGCAACCAATCCAAGTTTCTCTCCCCACACTGATGTTTCTCTTATTCTCTTTCACCCTTTCTATAAAATAAATAAAAACATATTCACAGGTAGGATTTAAAAAAAGATTTTGTAGATGAAACTGTACATTCAATCATATCTGACAACATATATGTAAATTTTTAATGTGAGAAAAATATTAAGAACAATATTGTCATCACATAAATCAATACAACTCTAACATAAGATGTACAACCCAACATTATAACAGTAAGAACTCAAAAAGGGCTGCTTGTAATTTCTCTTGTTATACATATATTTACCGATTAGCTGTTTTTATATGAATGGGTAACTGAAACAAAAACAGCACCTATTGAAAATCTGTTTTCACATTTCTTCCAAACATTTGTCTCTCCTGGGAATGTCATACACAGAAACATGTTCTGAAAGTCATGCGAAATAAATTCTTTTGTGCAGTCTTAAAGCATTGTAACTTTTCTCCTTTTCCTAGAAGACTAAATCTTAACCTGATCATGTTAGCATATTTTTGTTTGTTTGCAATTAATACAGTAATAATCCTATTAGTAAATGGAAAAGTGCTTTGTTTTCCAGTGGTAGTCCTCAGCAAATGTACCTCTCTCTGTAATATTGAGTGGGCACTGCACAGCTATTTTATAGTAATTTACAGCTATAGCTGGTGAATTAGAAAAGTTTTAACATTTATTATTTTATACTAGAGTCCCAGTGGATGAATTTGTGCACTGGTGGGGTCCAGCCCGCCCACCCTGATGGGAGCAGGGGCAATCAGGCATAGGGCTGGCTGGAGGAGGGGCACTGGGCAGTTGGCGGGCCCACCCCCTGGTTGATCTCCAGTCAAACTCCCGGTTGAGGGGACAATTTGCATATTACCCTTTTATTACATAGGATTAGAGTTCAGGAATGATAAAAATGTCAATATGTTTATCTATTTTTATTAATATAAATTTTCACAATTTTATTGCTATCTAATGTGTAATTTATTGTGCATTTGTTTATTATCTGCATAACCCCATCTAACACATGCACATTATGCAGCCCAAGGAGAAAAGGGGTTTTTCTGTTTTATTTATACATCTAGAAAGGGCTTAGTATGTAGTAGGTACATATTAAGCAATCAGTAAATGTGTGAGATGATTGAAGTACTATTTCAACTGAACTCACACTATTATTTAGTCTCTACAGAATATATGTTTAACTTTTTGAGAATTTCAAATAACTACGGCAAAAATATGTGCTTTGAATGTTATTAAACTGTGATAATTAAACGTTGCATATTTGGGCAGGTGTTTTATATTTAATAATCTCCAATTCTCTAACATATTAAAGCTAATAGACATATAATGAACAGTTGGATAGATGATGCCTTTTTAAACATTTGCCATCTCAAATTAAATGTAATTGCTTATGTAAACATGATGTTTGTTTTGTGAAAGATTAATCCCTTTCATTTATTATTAAACTCTAAATTAATATACATCATCTTTTAGTTATTTATAGAGGCATATAATTACCTTTATATACTAGCCTTGCCACAAGAAGCATGCACATGTGAAATAAAAATATAGTATCCTACAAAAATATCAGTATATTTTGAAATAAAAATTTGTATTTCTGATTTGAGATTAGTTCAAGTCAAAAGTTTACCATTAATTGTTGAAATTACAAAAGTTAAACTTCTATTAATTGTTTGATGAATTTATGTTTTCCTCAATGCGCAGCATCATATAACTTGCTTTTGATTTCTCTTACTCTTATGTATTGTGCATAAATCTTTTCATTGTTATCCAACTATAGCCAACCTCTTATTCCATTATTAGTGCAGTTTCTATTTTTTGCTATATATCATTAGTTATGAATATTTGGACTTAGTAGCAGCATCCAAAAAAATACTGTTTGCAAAAAACCAAATAAAAATAAGCAAATGTACTTATTATACTTGAAGTGATGAGGTATATTATTTAGGAATTATATTTTTGGATTGTCTCTGGTTTTCATAAAAACTAAGCAAAAATATGTTTAATAGTCCAAGTCTAAGAGAAACACACATAACACAGAGGATTCTGAGAGAAATGATATTAAGGGAGAGACATAGAATTTGTCTAAAGTATGAGAAGCAGAGGGGACTGGGCAAAGCCATCTTTGAGGGAATGGCAGTCAATTAGCATATCCCCTCCTTATTGGCTATGGGCTCTGCCATCTTTGAGGGCAGGGTAGCAATTAGCATATCCCCCCTTTGTTAGGTATTTATGTCTGCCTGTACTCTCTGGTGCACCATTCATCTTCATTTCAGTTGGTTCTTACAGTAATACTTTTCAACACAAATCAAATCCCCTTGTAGCCAGAGGGACTAGAAAGCAAGCCTCTCTCCTCAGGGGACAGCTGTGCTCTGCTAGAAGTGGTGCTTTCTCGAGCCGATTGATTGAATTATGGAGGTGTCAATGCACTTTCTGTCACTGAGCCACCATCTTCTGAGAGGCTGACAGGCACTGGGTATCAACAAACTGACAAGACAGATTTTGGGTGCAGACTCTAAGTGATGCAATTATAGAAAGGACAACGCTGAAAAAATCAAATTAATGTCAATGCTATGGTTCTCTCACACTAGAGGAGCAATAGCTTAACCTTACCCGTTTTACAGGAGATTTAACAAAGTAACAACACTGGCATTCTCGGCTTGCGGAGATTAAGACGGGCTTTATTTGATATGGCAGGATGTCTGCTTACCTGAGACACTTTCTTGGGATTTGGTTCAATAAATTAATAAAGGCGTGCTGACTCTGATTCAGATACTGTTACCAGGAACCACAGGTGAATGAGATTCTATCACTGTCCATAAAACGTTTCCAGCTCAGTGAGGAACAAAGAACCCCCCAAAAATGTTTTGAAGTTGCTGTTTGCCAACTTTTCAACTTTGTCAATTGACCACTTGCATTTGTGTTTTGCCGCACTGCTAGTTTGGGCACTTGCTAACGGCGTGTTATATGAACGCGCTGGTATTGTGCTTTAGGTACTAACATAGCTTCTTCCTCCAAATGGGTATTATCTTTAGGAAAAATGAGCATTGCCTATAGGAGCAACCTGACTATTTTAGCAGACGAGTTCTTTCTGTCCCTGGCTACATCCATCTACCCATCTTCAAATTCTGCTTGTCCTATGCTACTTGTATTCTTTCATTCACTCGTTTATGAAATATTTATGAAGTGCCAACTACTGCTAGGCTCTGCTCCAGGTGTTGGTTATACGCAACCAAGACCGGTGAAGCCGGAAGACGTCCAGACCGGTTTGCTTTCCAGTGGTCGGGTGGGGAGTCCAGAGGACAGCATGCTTCCTCTCTCTGAACTCTCTACCCCCTTTCCCTGTGCCGATGCTATTCTCAGTGGCTTCAAAATAGGCTTTGGCCAATTTTCCTTTTCATTTTCTGGGGTTTGTTATTTATTCCTTCCCAAGGGATTCCATCGCCCTTCCATCTTAATCACTGCAGTTCCCAGTCACAGAGCTCTTTGGGGAAAGGGATATAAGTTGAGACACACACATGTACACAAACATATCGATGTTCATTTGAAACATAGTTAGAGGAGGCCTGGAATTCCATAAAGCTAACCTGGGAGCTATTATCCAGTTACTACGGCCCTTTCTATCAAGCATGGCACGCTGCCCTCAATGCAACTTAAATCACTGAACATCTTCTACGTGAAAATGACATATGTTATTCATTAGAATCATTAAACAGGAATATGACTTCCCACCCTATACTTATTATTATGATTAATTATTATTATTTTACAAATAATGGTACATATGAGCCACTGTAAATAATCTTTATTTATAGGGAAGAGCTTCTTACCCTTCCTCAAGATACAAATTAAAAGAGAAGGGGAAAAAAGAGGAGGCAAAACAGATTCAGAAGAGGTTCCCTAAAAACCAGGTGGAGGAAAGGTGACAGATACTTGGTGCACCAAGGGAGCACACACAATGAAGAGTATGAGTCTTGAAACTGCTGCTGGTCAGGCTGTGATGTAGGGCCGGGTTCTCCACACAGGAATAGAGTACCCTGTTTCCCTGAAAGTAAGACATCCCCCCAAAATAAGACCTACTTACAGTTTTGCATCTCGCTGAAATATAATGCACCCCCTGAAAATACGACCTCCCCCAAAATAAGACCTCTCTGATAATAAGGCCTCCCCAAAACATAAGGCCTCCCCGATAATAAGACCCCCCAAAGCTACCGTAACTCTGGACTCTGGGCCATAGCGGCAGGTGCCGCCACACAGCTCACTATTGGCCGCAGCATAGCCGGAGCAGACAGGAAGTGCGAGGTCTTTTAATCAGAGAGCCCATGCCGCCACCAGGACAATCTGCTGCCTGTTGCTCGCTCTGCCCTGACGGAGTCTGGCTGACTCACAATTAGACAGTAAGTTGTGTGGGGCAGAAGCCGGCACATTGTGTGGACACACAGGTAATACATTTCCTTTTTTTTTTGTTCAACAATAAATGTGTACCGTATTCTTCTTCATGGAAAAATAAGACATCCCCTGAAAATAAGACCTAGCGCATCTTTGGGAGCAAAAATTAATATAAGACACTGACTTATTTTCAGGGAAACCGGGTAGATGCCTTTGCTTCCCTGGCTCTTGCCCTGGGCCAATTTGCATTTGTGCAAGGAAAAAACAGGGAGGCTCTTTGCTTTCCTGTCTCTCAGAGTAAAAGTCAAAGATGAAGAAAAAGTTAGAAACTTTTTTTATGAGCTCTGTTTCTGAATCTCATAGTGATTCAGAATACAATACCACAATGGTGAGAATTACAACCAAAGGCGAAAGTGGTGTGAGAATTTTAACCAATGCTGAAACCTTGCTGACGGCCTTCCCTTAGGTTTAGATTTTTAGTAGAAACTTCTGGTCTTATTAGAGCTGAAAGCAGTTGGACATTTGAAACAGTATTGACACTCAAGGAAACCTCACAAACTATGACTTCTAACTAAAGAAGTAATATATGCAAAGGATTGACATATAGCAATACCAAATGCTTATGCGGTCTTTGTATTTCTAGGGACTTTATTACGTGCTTTCAGTATTTTAAACTCTTTTCATGTTCAGGCGAACTCTGTGAAGTAGGGACTATGAATACTCACTTCGCTGGTTAAGAGAAGTGAAACAGAGAAAGATTATGTAACTTGACTGAAGTCCCGCAGCTGACAGGTGATGGAAGTCCAGCGTGAATGCAGGAGGCCTAGCTTCAAAGTCCAAGCTTCTAATCACTGGAGAAGGGACAGTTCAGCAGCTGAGGGAGAGTGGTATGAGGTTTTGGATTTTATCCATGCCAGCTTTTCTCACTCTATTATAAAAGTTTGCATTTACTTAGGAAAAGATTGGTACAACTTTAATGTATTGTCCTAGCAAAAAAGTGAATGCTACTTTAATGATATTAATGTAGCATGAAAAAAAAGTATAATCTATCATTCTATTATGACAGATGATGACACTTACCACAGGTACTCTGATAAAATGTATTGATGATGTAATGTATGAGTAGAAATATGATTTGTCATTTTGAGAAGGCACCTAGTGTACTGAGATGGGCTACTCAAAAAGAAAGAAAAGCCCGGTGTCAACCTATGAACCAGGAGATCACAACTATACTCCAGGTCAGGGCACATGCCCCAGTTGCAGGCTCTGTTTCCAGTAGGGGGCGTGCAGGAGGCAGCCAATTAGTGATTCTCTCTCATCATTGATGTTTCAGTCTCTCCCTCTCCCTTCATCTCTGAAATCAATCCTACCCAATAAAAGAATAATATGCAAATTAAGCATCGCTCCGTAACAAAGATGGCAGCGCCCATTGCAGCTGGGAGGATGCTGGCGGCATCACCCCATCAACATGAGCCCAGCAGGCAAGGGGGCCTGCAGGCAACACCCAGCAAGGCATGCTGGGCAGTTGCCACAGCGACCTGCGAGCAGGCAATCAGGACCTGTAGGCAGCACCCAGCAGAGCCTGCTTGCCCATCCCCGTGGTGTGGAGCAGACAGGCCCTGAAGATAACAGAGAACCAGAGGGAGTGGGCCCAAACACATCCCCCGAGGGCTCCCGAACTGAAGAGGGTGCAGGTCGTGCTGAGGGACCTCTCCACCTGCCATCTCCCCCCCCCCCCCCCCCCCCCCCCCCCCCCCCCCCCCCCCCCCCCCCCCCCCCCCCCCCCGCACCCCGACCATGCACGAATTTTGTGCTCCTGGCCTCTAGATTTTAATAAAAGAAAGAAAAAAAGTTTAAAAAATAATTACTTCCAAGTCTGTCTTAAAGTGAAATAACAAGGTGTGAAGTTATTTGAATTTTATTGAAATTATATCTCTTAACTGGATATAATTTGGGGACACATCAATTCACATAAAAAGGTTGTTTCTGAAGAGGTTAATAAGCCTTCTTAATCACTGTGTGATGTTTAAGACATATACAGAGATTGGAGCTTCTGGAAAAATCTATCAAAAGACAATTACTAGCCTGGTGCTTGACATTGATTGACACTGTCATCTAAAAGACCCTAACGTTTCTCAATACCTAAACCACATCATGAGTTATACTTGTTTACAGGAACTGGAAAGGATTCCTGATGGCAAAGACCCAGGTCCCCTGTGCTAAGCTGTAGATGGCGATGGGGCATCCTGTGCGAAAAGGACTGGGTGGGAAAGGGCTGGGTGCAACCCAAGGGTAACTACACCTGCCTTCAAGGACATAATCACTCCCCGCTGCAGCCTCTTCTATCGAAGGCTCCTTCCCAGGCCGAGAGAAGGTGGTTTTGGAGCATGAGCTCACCCTTCTCCATTTCTGGATTAAAACATAAAGTTTCTGTTCTGCTTTCTTTATCAGACTCTGGTTTGATTGATGCAAATGGCACTGGGGAAGAGAACCTTGGTTTTGGACCTTGATCCAAAAGAGCTGGTGACAGGATGATGGCATGACTTTGTCAAAGGACACGGCTTGAGTCAGAAAGCCTTCCCCGTTCAGCTTTCTCTCAGGCTCTGGCCCATGCTCCCCCACATGGCCACACCGAGCCCTGTCAGGGGCTCCCTAGTGCTACTAGATTTTGAGTCCTCCCTGCCATTTCAAAACCCTTCCCATGCTTTTCCATAGTGCAACCTTGGCTCAGAATATATGAAAGATAACTGTTTGCCATCAGAGTCCTGACTAATGTTGCATGTGGAACTAGAAATGGCCTGAGGAAAGCAGGAACTCAGGGTGGGATTTCTCTGTTATACACCATCACTTTGTCAGCATCTGAATATTACCACACCTCAAGAGTCCTATTCTTAACCCTCCCTCCCTTTTATTCATATTAAAGTAATACTGACGTAAAATGCTTCTCTCAGGTATGGTGAGAACACAGGAGTTTATCCAAATATTTTAAATGGCACTGCATCTTCTTAGAGGATTTCTTTTAGCTACAGCAGACTCTATGTCATTACATTTGCTGAATTTTTTGGCTCTAATTTCCTAAATGACCACTGATTCAAGCAATGTTTAAAGAAGACTTGACTAAAGCTATGAAACAATGGGTTGAGATGGTTACCAAACAGGGCGATATTTCACAATTAAAGTAGTAGGTATCCCTGTCCTTTGTGAACCATAAAAGTCTCACAGAACTAAACAGCTAGAACATGACTGACCTAATATTTGAGCCTTGCTATTAATCATTGTTTAGAGTAAAATATACTATAAGTAGATATAATAACAAATGATAATATGGAATTTTTTTTGGAATGCATTATCCCTTTCCAATAGTTTTAAAGCTTGGACTCTTTAAGATTTATATTTGCCCAGTCGTTGTGGTTCAGTGGTTGAGTGTCAACCTATGAACTAAGAGGTGAGGCTTTAATTCCTGGTCAGGGCACATGCCCAGGTTGTGGGCTCGATCCCCAGTGGGGGGCATCCAGGAGGCAGCCGATCAATCATTCTCTCTCATCATTGATGTTTCTATCTCTCTCTCTCCTTCTCCCTTCCTCTCTGAAATCAATAAAAATATATTTTTAAAAAACCTTGTGTTCATTTTTGGTATAGATTTACATCACAGTTTTATAGCATTGAAATCTGGAAGTATAGAGCTTGAACTATTTTCATCATGCCTTTGATTTCTGATTCCAACTTAGCATAGTAACGCATATTATTATTGCAAATAATCAGTAAGGGAATCTACATGTTTTATTTAATAATTTATTCCACACTTATTTATTGACTATTACATCTGTAGCACTGTATTTGTTCCCATTTAGGGGACATAATAAATTAAGGTCTCTGCTTTCTAGTAGTTGACAACCTTGCTGTTGGGAAACAAAAAGAGAGATGTTCAGTACTCTCCAACAAACGTTCAGCAAAGTTTCCTGAATGCTATAATAGTAGCTATGTAAACAAAATTCTGCCAGGGACAGAGAGGGCGAAATGATTAATGACCTTATAATTGAATACTACTCTTTAGATTGTGTGACACTGCCAGGGGCAATGGTTTATTTAATCCTTACAACAATCCAATGAAGTGGTCAATGTAAGTATTACGTTGAACACTTAGCAAGGGAGCAAAGTGTCTAAAGTAGGAAGGCTTCAATGGCAAAACCAGATTAGCTCTCTATTTGTTTCTACTTTGATGTTACCTATCTTCATTTACCTCTGATATAGAAATTTAAGCCAGGAGAATACTAATCTTATTACAATTTAAAGAGTTAATGAAGTACGTTAACTTTTGCTAGGTGGCTACTAAGCAAAGAAAAATTTATAATCCAAGGCCAACCATTCAATCCAGGAGCTGTTGTGTTAGACAGCATCCGGTGCATGGCACTATACCAACTGCTTTGTGTGATTTGAAAGAGAAGGAAAAATGAACATGGGATATGAAGAACACTAATTAGAAAATGATCTGTCCTGAATGAACAGCCTCAGCATGCGCCTGCCTGGAAGCAAGAAGCTACATGAGATAATCTCCCAGGAACCTGTTTTCTCTCCCTTCCTGGCCCCTAAGTCAAACTCTCTAAGTATATTGGGCATCAGACATATAACTATTTTGAGCCACTTGGGTGCTGCTTGAGCAGTATACATGCACCGAATGTGTTAATGGTCCTATCTAAGGGTCTAATTCGCTCTCAGACAGAGACCTGAGTCCAATTTCATGGGAATAGTTTAAACAGAGACTTTGAGAAAGTTTTAGTACAAGTCTTGTGAAATGAAATTACTTTAAAATTGAAAGAGGCTCAAAGAGAGTGGTAGCTTTTGAAACTCAAACAGCTGGATTTGTACCCATAGGATATGCAAAATAAGATTGCTATAATATAAGATCAAACATAGGGTTTGGTTTTTTTTTTTTTTTAATCTTGATCACAGATATATGCCCAAGTGCCTTGAATTGTGATATATTATGAAGGGGCTTACAATGATAACTCTAGTTATTTACAGGGACTATTTTGTTGTAAGCAAGGCACATTAGGAAACATCAGATTCAGCCCCAAATAAAAATAAACTAATGAGATTGTTTTATTCATTAACCAAAAAAAAAAGTTTAAAGAGAAGCTAATTACATGCAAAAGTTTTAATGTTAGTAGTGAGGATTAAAAGTAGATAAAATATTTATTATAATTGTTTCAGAAAGAAAGTAGATTATGAAATCTGCCTATAGTCTAGTTCTGAATTATGAGGGACAAATACCTTAGGTAATATAAAACACATTAAAGTTTAATCTTTAAGGAACAAAATATATACCCTCATATATATTTGAGATTCATTTAGGGAAAAGAAGTAAAAAAAAAAAAAAAAGCCCTTTCCTTATGAAGCTTACAGTTGAGTATGCAGATAATGGCATTTACTAATAAACATACTCAATAAAGATTACCTTATGGTTAGACGATTATATGTTCTATTTAACAAACAACAACAACAGGAAAACGTAGAGCAGAGTAAGATTAGAGAACCCTAAGGGCAGGTGTAGATATGATGTGCTGGGTAATCCTATATAATAAAAGGGTAATATGCAAATTGACCCCAACACAGAACAACCAGGAATGACCAGTCGCTATGATGCACACTGACCACCAGAGGTCAGATGGTTAATGCAGGAACTGCCTCCTGGTGGTAAGTGTGCTTCCACAGGGAGAGCCCAGCTCAGCCAGAAGCTGGCTCATGGCTGGCCAGTGCAGCAGCAGTGGCAGTGACAGGAGCCTCTCCCACCTCCACAGCAGTGCTAAGGATGTCTGATTAACAGGCCTAAGCTGTTAGTTGGACATCCCCAGAGGGATCCCAGGCTGCCAGAGGGATGTCTGACTGCCAACTTACATCCAGTCCCGTGGGTAGTGGGCCTAAGCCATCAGTTGGACATCCCCAAGGGGTCCCAAACTGCAAGGGGGCATAGGCCAGGCAGAGGGTTCCCCTGAGTGTACAAATTTTTGCGCCTCAGGCCTCTAGTTTACTCTAATAAAAGAGTAATATTGAAATTGACCATTTCTCTGGGACACCTAGGCCATGCCCACCAGCCAAGCCATGCCCATCAGCCAATCAGAGTGGCTGTATGCAAATTAACTCAGCCAAGATGGAGGCAGCACAACCACAGAGGCGGGTGTGGTACAGGCAGTGGGATATGTGGGGCACATGGGGCGGGTGGTGGGTGTGGCCAGCCTGCAAACTGCCATCAGCCCCTCACCCAGTCTGGCCAGGCATGCCAGCAGGTGGACATCCCCCGAGGGGTCCCAGACCGTGAGAGGGTACATGCCGAGCTGAGGGACCACCCTGAGTGCACAATATATTGTGCACCGGGCTCCTAGTTGTAGTATAAAATAGGGCAGGCAGGATTGATTTTTGGATGAAAAAGTGATTTTAAAATGTCTTGAAAGAGATGAAATTTTTTCACAAGTGAATGCCTTCCAAAAGATTATTTTAGGGCAGAAGGTATAGGCAGAGCTATATTCCAACACAGGGTCATTTTTTTTTTAGAGAAAAAAAAATGAGGTTCTGACTAATATAAAGGATATAAAAGAAGAATTCAGAAAGTTAATAGAGATCTGTATTAGTCAGTTTGAGCTTCCATAATAAAACACCATAGACTAGATGGCTAAAACAACAGAAAGTAATTTTCTCATAGTGTGGAGGCTGAAAATCCAAGATTCAAATACCAGCAGTGTTGAGTTTTGGTGAGGATTCTCTTCCTGGATTATATGTTTTTCTTCACATGGCAGAGAGGAAAAGAGTAAGCTCTTTGATGTCTCTTCTTATTAGGGCACTAATCTCATTATAAGGGCCTCATCCTTCTGACTGCATCTAAATTTAATTATCTCCCAAAGGCTGTATTTCCAAATATTATCACAATGAGGGTTAAGGATTCAATATATGAATTTTTGGGGAAGTGGTGGAGGGATACAATCCAACTCATGACAGGGTCAGATCTTGCAAGGAGCTCCAGGTCATGGTAAGGTATCAGCTTTTACTCTGAGTGAAGAGAAGAATCATTGCTTGGTTTTGGCCAGAGAAATGGCAAGGATTATCTTACATTTTACAGTATCACTGCAGCATTCATCTTAGGAACAGATTTTTGAGGCTGTCAGTCCTGAGAAATCACAAGGGTCCATACTCCCACAAATCTTTATCATAATTACTTTAAATGATAGTTCCTAAACCCCCATTTCTGAAAATTAAAGTTTCTGAAACTTAACTTATTAGTCTTTCCTTTAAAAATTCAACCTGACATACTCAACAATAGTGGCGACATTTTATTGCGCGCCCATTATTGCATTTATAATATCATTACTATTTTTCTTCAGGGCTCCAACTGCCTTTGCTCTCTACACATTTGTTTGTGATATGACCAATTCTATGTTCTTAACTTCCACACCTGTTTCGTCAGCCGCTTCCTTTTTACGCTCCTCTTATACAGTTAGAGTCTGTGTATTTTCTAGAATGTTTAATATATAGCTTCACCTTGAACTTTAACTTCCTCAGCAGCTGCCAGTGTGCTTGCTGAGATCAATCCTCTATCTGGGCTTCCTCCAAAACTATGCCGGTACAGTAAACTCTCAATTTCTCAGACCTCAATTTAACAGACTTTGGATTTAAGGGACACAATTTCTGGCCCATAAGTTATATGTGAAAATTAACACTTTGTTAATTTTTAAATGCTTTTAATCAAGATTTGATTATTAAATTAACAGGTTGTCCTTTGTTATTAATTCACTGTTATTTTTAACACTTTTTAGCAAATAGGCCATATGTTGGTAAAAACACTATGGTAATTTCACTGACATAAATAAATATTACATATCTACAAGTATAGTCTACATATTTGAATCCAAGAGTTAACACCCGTAAACAATGTTCAGAATGATTAGCATGTGATCACATGGCATCAAGTGTGGTAATTGGTTCTGTTGCCATGTGGTGTGACTTTTTGCAACAGTTTCTTAAAAATGTATATTTTTATTTATTTCAGAGGAAGAGAGAGGAAGAGAGAGATAGAAACATCAATGATGAGAGAGAATCATTGATTGGCTGCCTTCTGCATGCCCCTTAGGGATGGAGTATACAACCTGGGATATGGCCTTGACTGGAATCGAACCTGGGACCCTTCAGTCCTCAGGCCGACACTCTATCCACTGAACCAGCTAGGGCTCTACAACAGTTTTAATGCTTGCTGGCTGATGTTCCCAGGTGTGCTAAGCCATGCCCCAGCTGTGTGCAGTTGTTTACTGGTGGTAGCTGGTGAAGGTATGCATATACTAGATCTATTCAGTATAAATTTAAAATTATAGTAATACATATAGAAAACTTTTCTTTGAAATCAAACTTTTCATTCATACTTAATTGTAATTACACAAATATGTCTACATAAGTGAAAATAGGTAAACTAATTTATTAAATTTTAGTATATGCACTCAGAAAATCTATTATGTAACAGATTTTCAGCTTTAATGGACATGCCCTTACCCAAATTAGTTCCTTATATCAAGGTTTTACTGTATCTGAAGCTGGGCACGTATAGACATCTGGTTTGGTGATGACAAAAGATATTCTTAGATTTCTGGATAGTGTCCCTAGCAACCCCTGTAACCCATAGAAAGCCCAATTTGGACAAAGCCTTCTGTGACTTTTTTTCACTCCAACTCTGTTTTGCTGTGCTGACTGGTTCTTCATGAATTTCAGCTGCAGCTGCCAGCTGGGCCTATGTGGTTGCCTGTGCAGAATCTTGGTCCTCGAGCTCTGCTACTGATTCATCACTGTCAGAGTCTGTCCCAGGCCATGTCTCAGCCTGGGCCTGGGGCACCTCCCACTCTGTAACTGGGATGATTTCTGTGGCTCACCCTTCACTTTGTGAGGGAAACACAGAACCAAGAGGGCCGCAGGAAGAAATCAAGTGAGACTGTGACCCACATCTGTTGCAGAGGAGAAAACGAGTCTTGAAAAGAGCTTCAAATTTAGCAATTAGGAGGAAAATGGAAGGCATCCAGGCAGAGAGAAGACAGATGATAAGACTGGTGAAAAAAAATCAGGTCACATTTTTAAAACAGCTGAAAATCTGAGTTAGGTCTAGAGCCTATGAAGATGGCAATGGAAAAGTTGAATAAAAGATAGCTAATGAGTCTGAATTTTATTCTAAGTGAAATGTGGGAATTACTGTATAAATATATTTTAGTTAGGAAAGACTCTAATGTCTCTCTTTCTCTATTTTTTTTCTGTGAACTGCAGACAAATAATGTTATTCATTAACATGAATTTACTATGAAAAACTAACCTAACAAATGTTTATGAGTAATTATATATGTAAGAACTTAATATCAACGAGATATTCCTTATTATTGCTTCAAACACAAAACTAGAAAGGTAGATTGAAAAGTGGAAAAAAGATGGGAGTTAAAAGCAGAGAGATCTTAATCCCATTTTACACTATTCCCTTTAATATTGTAAACAAGTATTGATTTCTGAAACAATATTAGCTAAAGTAGTATAAGTACTTCAGGAAAGTTTTCATGAGCTTATATTATTACTGAGTTTAAGTCAAAAGCAAGTTAAATATCACCTGAAATAATTTACGTTCATAATAAATACAGTTATTTGCCTGCATATGAGAATCACTTATGAAAAAAAAATTTTTGGTGAGTTTGATATAATTATAATATAAAGGCTATTATCATTAAATATTTTAGCCAAATTAAATATGTATGTATGTATATGTACTTGTATTCAAGAGAATACACATTATTTTGAATTACATTATTTTCAATTAAAAAATATAAGAGAAGAACTCCATCACGATCTTCACATAAATTAAAGGAACTGATTGGAGAAAAATTAGGAAAAATGTTACAGCAGAAATCTATCTTAAACACAAATGTTATATTCCAGAAAAATTTTTAAAAGGTACAAATTGAAGGTTTAAAGTAGATAAAATCACACTTACTTTTATTAATCCATCACTTATATTTACTATACTTACTATAATAAACATCTATACTAATACAAGGGTAATATGCTAATCAGACTGGATGGATAGGACATCTTCTGGCCCTCCAACTTCCTTCCAGACAAAGCCATGGTGGTGGGGGCCAAGGCAGAGGTGGTTAGGAGTAATCAGGCTGGCAAGGATGAGAAGTTAGGGGTGAGATCAGGCAGGCACGGGGGAGCAAACAGTAGTGGGGTGATCAGGCTGGGCCAGGGGACTAAGCAATTAGGGACATGATCAGGACAGTGGGGGTGCAGTTAGAGGTGAGATCATGCAGGCAGGCAGGCAGGCAGAGGCACTTAAGGGTGATCAGGTCGGCAGGGGCATATTTAGGGGTGATTAGGCAGGCAGGCAGGCAAAGGCAGTTAGGAGCCAGCAGTCCCGGCAGTCAGACATCCTCCGAGGGTCCAGGATTGGAGAGGGTGCAGGCTGGGCTAAGGGGACCCTCCTGTGCACAAATTTCATGCACCAGGCCTCTAGTATTAATATACTTATTAATGGAAGACCTTGTCTAAGAAACAGTGTGTTCAGTGGTCATTTAGTCACATAGAATTGGTTTTGAGTTTATAGTACAAACAGGGCTGAAGCAGGGGGTCTCCCAGGGGTGAGGACGACGGAGCCCCTAGCGCTAGGACACTTGCTTGCATGCACGACTCTGGAGACCAGGTTCTGTGATGCAGGTCTAATTTTACTGAGGAAGTACAGCAGTATATATAGCGGAGGTGGCCAATCATGGAACCCCAGGTCTTCTTAGGGAGCCAATGAGCGTAAAGGTCGGGGTACTGTGTATGTGGCTCTGGGAGGCGCTCAGGCGGGCATTGCCATCTTCCTGGTTTGCCAGAAAGATCTGAACTGCTGGAGTGTGCTCACAGCATTGCACCAGCCACTGCACCGAGATAAACCTCCTGTGCTCTACCTACACAGGGCATTTTAAGAGATGTGGGTATGTGATACTTCATAGATTTCCTCAGGCAGCTCATTTTCAAATTGAGGGTGTAGTAGAAACCGGTGCTGACAATCAACATGGAAACCTTTGCATAACTTCGTAACCGATTTCCGGAAGAGTGTAGCCTCTGGATGGTGGGAGAGGTGAGTGTTAAGCTGGACTTTAATGACTTTGGGGTATAAAAAGACAGAGCAAAGAAAACTGAACACTTCAGGTCAAGAAAATGGGTCAAAGAGGATCCTGGCTGATTATGGACCAGGAAGGGCAGACCATAATGGAGACAGTTAAAAGATTGGCTGACAAGTTTTGATTAGAAGTGACAGAAAGGAAAGGGGTCACGTTAAAGTGTGTGAAGGAGTGCCTACAAAATTCTGGTGTGTTTTCTTGGCAATTCACTGCAGGATGGGTGGAGGCAGGATTCAGGGAGTCCAAATAAAACGCTGTCTCTGTAAATCCAGGAGAAGGGCATCTAAGCCCCCCATCAGAGGGCTCGGGCAGGAGGCAGTTTGAGAGATTGGCAGTTCTTAAATAAACACAGGTGTGTTTTTTTTGTCTCTACTTCCAAGTCCACAGTATATTGTTTTCCCCCTCTTATTGCCTTACCTCTAACAATGTTTACTTCACTTTGCTACAGCTTTTATTCTCAGATTGTAAACTTCAGGGCAAAGACCATCAACTTTTCATTTCTCACAATGTTCGGTGTCCTGCTTCCAGTGCCAAACAGAAAATAGCAGCTGAAGAAGTGCCTTACATGGAAACGGAATTTCTGAATTTCACCTTCTGGGCATCTCGAATCATTAGTTTCTACACATAGGGGAAAACATATATATATATATATATTCAATTCAATAATTGAAAAATAATTATATTTTATTTGATGCTGTCAATAATATAAAAAGTTTATTTTTATTGGAAAATCTGACGCTTACCCTCTAAAAAATGTAAAAACTGTGAGAATGCTATCGGGGGGTAGAGTTCTAACTGAATTTGGAGAGTGTGCATAACAAAAACAGATGGATGGAAAAGAAAAGAAGCACTCTCTTGCAAAATGACTAGATCGTGTAGATTTATAATTTGCCATCCTTCATGTTCTTAATACGTTGTGCATAACCACGGGCAGCAAGTTTCAGCGGGGGCAGACTCAAACGCAGTATGTTTTGCCACACAGAACGTGCCGCTGCTTTTATGGTTCCGAAATGCACGGTGCCCCTGGAACTACAAATGTTGTCAGACTGAAGCTCTTGTCGTTTGGATTTGCTCAAACAATAGCTTTTGCCAGAATTCGTTCTTTCTGAAAATGATCGCCTTTTAGGAGTTTTCACAAATAGATTTATTAGCTTTCACACTGAATAAAAAAGTGAGAGCCTGCTATGCAGATCGGCCCCAGAAGCTGTTGCCGAGGATATATTTCCAACTTATATGGCAGCATCCTTTACTTTTATGTTCTATCCTCTCTAAAAGTGATAGAGTTTTGTTGTAAAAACACCAGAAAGTGCAACAGAATGAAGCAGGACAATTTTTTTTTTCGTTTTTTGTTTGTTTGTTTCTTTCTTTTTTTCTTCTTCTTTTTTTTTTATAAGTCCAATGCTTGGAGTTTCCTTGGTTTTAATGTATACACACTTTCACTGGAGCAGAACTTTTCATCGTACAGTTGTTAGAAATCAGGACTCCATGGAACATAGGTGTTATTTAAGAAATGTAGCGTCCATGTAACTTCCTCCTCCACTGGGGTTTTTGTTTATTTTTCTTTGAGAGTGTTGGTGGCTGTTCTGAAAGGTTAAGTAAACCTGTAAATTTCTTATGTCTTGAGAGAGCATGCTATTTTGTCAGTCAAAATATTATTAAATTTCATGAAACAAAAAGGCTTTCAATTACAGAGAAAACATTTGACATATAGAGAGGGTGGGACGAGGGAGTAAGTGAAACAGAGGAAATGAAGGAGAAAGGGGAAAAGGAAAAGAGGGATTTCTAGCACCACACTGATGTTCAGTATCAAACAAGAAAGGTATGCTCACTCCAGAGGTATTTACATGCCACACTAGACAAAAAGTGCAGGTATTACAGTGGCGGGTGTATCACGTGGCGACGCTACTCATGTGAGCAGATGCCACCCTCTTGACACTTCTGCTTGTTGTAGGCTGTGCAAGGCCTCAGAGAGCTCTGTGTGGCATATTGCCTCTTTACATCTCTCCACCCCGTTGTGTCTCTGCTGCCCGGCCCAGCGAGTTCTCTTCCAAGAGAGAAGCAGAGCCCGAGACTCTCCGAGGCTGCATAGGAATGGCCCTGGGCTGCGTCTTGTTTATTTCTCTGCAGCACGTTTTACTTCAGGAAAAACGTAGCTCCTTCGGATAACTGTTTGCTATTTCTTAGTAGAAAATATGGTTTAATTTTTTTTTAATGTCCTATTATTAGAACCCCGTTGTCAAAGCTGAGCTTTTGTGATGCATTTTGTCAATTCTCTGTCTCTCTACCACACTGGACGTTTACGCGAACATTCGTTCTGGACGAAATATTTAGTCCTTCGATCCTCGGAGAAGTCTCAGTGGGGAGGATCAGCACAGGAGACGAGAAGTAAAAAGCCATCTTTAGCTGGAATTACTTGGGCCCTTCCCACCTACAGGTAATGGAGTTAGTGCAACGGGCCGGAAATGTGCCCACCACGTCTACCGCTAATGGACCCCAAGCTTTTCACTGTCCCAAACTCAGCTTCTGGTAATACTGAAAAATCCTGGTTATTGCCTCTTTATAAAACCATATATCTACATGCGAATCTAATAAAAGCTGTGGACCTTTGCTCCAAGAAAGGACAAACATATACAGGGACCTCCTGCTGTCTGAAAGTTCACTTTTATAGAAAGCCTATATTAGCGCCTGCGTTTGCTAACAGAAAGAAATCCAAAGAGGATTTGCACTGTTAAAGAAAAAAAGTGAAAATAGCCCCTTGCTTTATGCCATTTCGGCTTATGAATGATTTCACAGCAACACTTTCCTTCCAGATAGCTAGCGAGCACTTTCCCTCTAACTACACATTAGTGGCCAAGGAATCAGAGACAAACTTCAGCCTTGGTTCTACCACTGCACTAAGGCATTTAGCTTCTGGAATTTAACTTTATTAGCAATAAGCGAGAAAGGTAAGCAGGATAAATTTGGAGTGTATAAAATACTTTTAAAAAGTAAAAAGCAGTTTACACGTATAAAACTCGAGGGTCAGAGCAATCTAATACCGAAGAGAGCTGGCCACTGGTATATATGCTGGGGGTGAGCACTGCTCCAGTTGCTACTGCAGAGCTCAAAAAAATACTCTTTCCAAGATTGAGAATTTTTTTTTTTTGCTAAATGAAACAAACCATATAGCAACCTTACTTTATCTGCAGTTGTTTCCTGCCATGAGTATAAAAATGTCCATGCCGTTGGCCTCTGCCTTCACATTTCTTCCATGAACATGGAAGGGAGAGAGGAGGGGAGGGAGCTGAAGCAAGTGCTTTCTCACTTCCTTTTGCCGGAGCGGCTCTCTTCTTCAGAGGCTCGAAGTAGTAATGCACAGGCTAATTCCACCCAAATAAAAGGCCAGGTATCAGGGAGACATTGTCTGATAAGTTTGTACTTTCCACGGTTTTGAATAAACAATTTCTAGCTTGTGGAAATTTTCTACGTACATGTCTTAGAGTAAGTTATTTTCTTCCAGTGCATCTCTCTCCAGGCTATGTCAGCCTAGGATACGGTAGGAATAACAGCAATAAAACTAGCTGACTTTCATTTAACAATTGCCATGTGACGATGACAACCTAATCATTTCATAAGCATTTACTCACTGAACTCATAATCCTTGAGTTGGATACTTTTACAATGCCTATTTTAGAGAAAAGTGCATGTCGTTTATAAGTAGTTTACTGAAAAATCCCAGAACTAGCAAATGGAGAAGCCAATTATGTGCAGTGTGAAGTCAGGTAGTTCAGTGGAAGTGATTAATATTAAAAGGTTACTAGGCATTTGGGATCACCATTCCTTCCCCAGCACACACATACACTCACTCACTCACTCAGACACAAACATATGGAAACATGTATCCTTATTGATAGAAAGTTGAAAAATATTGGCACGTTCTGGGCACACATAGTTGAAAGGGTTAAAGAGAATAAAACGGGGCAGAGAAAACTTATTGTGCTCAGCAGATATGTTGCAGAAAGCTTGCAACCTTGAGCATGGCACAGCCCAGAGAGCCACTGGACATCTGGTGCCAGGAAGAGCCAAGGACAGGACACGTCACTCAAGCTCTGTACGTCAGCAGAACTGTTTTGCAGCCAGCAGATGTTAATAAAACCCTGCCTCCCCCTTCAGGCTCCGAGACTCCTTTGTTGGAATCAGCCTGCTTGCACACAGGTGCCTGAAATAAAAATCTCTTTTGATACATTATGGCCTCGTGTCATTGGTGCGCAACCCAAACCTTTCCATAGTGTGGGTTCAGAATCTGGGAGACTAAAATACACAAGAGCTGAGCACAAGAGCATGCTACCTTCTCAGTCCTAGCTGGCGTGGTTTCAGCAAGGTCAGCTCTCAGTGCAGTCCTGAGCAAAGGGTAGCGTCACTGAGTATTACTCTCATTCAGGATGTGAGAAGCAGATGCATGTATTTACTTATTTCCATAATTATTCAAAAATATTATAAAATGTATCATTTCCTTTTTACCCCACAGGGGACCTAAATTAAGAGATCCAGCATTGCAAAGAAATGAGCCAGGAGAACTTATTAATAAGGGACTTGGCAAGAAAAACAGAAAGCAACCTAGGTGAGAGAATTGCACAGGGAGTTCATTATACAGGTGCTGAATAAGCTGAAGGAGTAAAAATTGTTTAAAAATAAAGTAAGTAAACAAAAAACACTGAGATAAGCCAGAAAAATAACTGCAAGAAGAATCTACCACCTGACATCTGGAGGAATAAAGGGAAGAGGTTGGGATTATCATAACAGAGATTGTCACAGAGTGGTCCTGCAGCACGGAGCTCAGATCTCCAAGGAGGGTGGAAGCCTGTTGCTGCCAGGAGGGATTTCAATGAGGTTGGTGCCAGTGGAGAAAGGGAATCAGAGGCTAGAACCAACTGCTGCTACAGTGGGGAAGTGCTATTGTGAAAAGAAAAGCATTTCTTCTTTGTGTTTACCTTGCAGTTCCCTACCTTTGCTGCCCCCTACTCTCAGAATGGCACAAGGAGGCAGCTGTAATGACACATGTAGTTTGTAGATTTTCAAACTCAGCATCATAAAGGAGCGATTAAACCCGACACAATGAGACTATAGTTCAATAACCAGGAAAATGGGCTGGTAGATATTTAACCTCTTTGTGATTCAGTTTTCTCATTTATGAATGTTGCACCTCAAAGTGATGTTACAAATATTAAGTAATCACATAACGGCATGCAATCTATGCTAAATAAATGTTAGCCCTTAAAATTATTTTTATTCATAGGCTTCTCTAAAATCTGTGAAAGTACGGGAAGTAAACAAGAGAGAGGAAAAACTTTAGAAAAAAAAACTAATACTCTATAGAGAATGAATAGGTCAATATTAAAAGTCCAAGCAAACTCACAAAGTAGCTTTGAACTGCCAATGCCTATAGTGTGATAATCAGCCATCTTCCTCCTGTGTGAGGAGTAAGCCAAGCCAGCAGACAAATCAATACATGAAATCTGTTGAGCAGACACTTCTAAGACATTACTCATTTCTGAAGATTCTGTTAAATGCAAAAGGGAGAGCGCTTCCGTAACATTCCTATCCAAGCAGCAAGGCACTGATCTGTGCCTCTGATTATTCCTGTTTACAGAAGTTTCGATGTGCGAACTGACACTATAATAAGAAAAACAGCATGGATAAAAATCTTACAGTGAATCTCAACATTGTTTCCATGTGACGCCAAGGTTTTATTAGAAAAATAATATTTCTTAACATTTATCATTGCTGGTTATACTCTAGATCATGTTGAAAAACAAAACAAAACAGGACAGCCTGGTCAACTGTGACATATATTTGGGGAGAACATGCAGGCTGTAAGTCAACATTTATGAGATTGGTCAAATGGTTTTATTAAACACTTTCGGCCAGCCATATTTATTTTTAAAGCACTTATTTAGTGTCCTTAGAACAAGCAGGGACAGAACTGACATTCATGAAGCCTTACACTTTATATCAATTACTGCATTTAATTAGCACAAGAACTTCATAAAGTGTTATGTTTCATTTCATAGATGAGAAAAATATTTGAGGAACTGTCCCAAAGTAATTATTTTAAGTGAGAAAACCATTTATAACCACACTTAGTAATCTTTCTAGTTTACCATGTTTGTTAGATCATATTTTATATATTCCTAATTAATATGTATTAATTGAATGTTTATTCATTTTCTATGAATTGGTATGCTAAGACACCAACCTTTTTAAATTCCATTCTGTCTCTGGAATACACATCTCTTTTTTGAAGATATAATGCATGACGTAAGTAGAAATAAGAAATCTACAGAATGGCCTAACCTGTGTTGCTCATCAATGGTTGAGCATCAATCTATGAACCAGGAGGTCTCGGTTCCATTCCAGATGTGGGCTCAATCCCACTGTGGGATGTGTAGGGGAGGCAGCCAATGATTATCTCTTATCATTGATGTTTCTCTCTCTCTCTCTCTCTCTCTCTCTCTCTCTCTCTCTCTCTCTCGCTTTCTCTCTCCTTTTCTGTTTTCCTTTCTCTCTCTTCTCTCTCTTCTCTGAAATTAATACAAATATATTAACAAAACAA
This sequence comes from Murina feae, assembly GCA_004026665.1. Classification (NCBI taxonomy): domain Eukaryota; kingdom Metazoa; phylum Chordata; class Mammalia; order Chiroptera; family Vespertilionidae; genus Murina; species Murina feae. The sequence continues at coordinate 98,168 of PVJC01000445.1, forward strand.
AACAAAAACCTACTGAATGAAGAAACACGGAGGCTCCCATGTTAACTGAGAGGCTGCACTCCCTTCTAGTCCACGGAGCTCCACCTTAACCTCACCATTGCCATGGGTGCCCTGTTCTTCCAGTTTGCTTTTGACCAAGGCAGGGACGTGATCTACAAACACATCAGCCAGGGGAATCTGTGGAAACACGTCAAGCAAAGTATGAGAACTAGGTCCCCTGAAGCCCCCATCAGAGCCTGAAGGACTAGTTCCACCAGCAGCTGTTTAACTAGAGCCAGAACCTCAGCTTCTGATGATGCTCAGGTCCCTCTTCACAGACCACCTTTCCCTGTTGGCAAGAACTGTCTTCCAACTTCTGCTCTGTTTAAAGTATGTTTACTCAGAGTCATTGGCATAAATTGTCCTGGAAAAGAAAACCATATAAATGAAACTGCTTAATTGTTAATATACATAGAGGTATATATTTTCATATTGTTAGGCAATCTTAGATATTAGTTTGCATCCAAATCTCTTAGTAAATAATCTGTGTATGAAGAAGAAATTGACTTAAAGTATGGATAGCATTTGGGATCAGGCCTAAACAGGAAGTCGGACATCTCTCAAGGGGTCCCAGATTGGAAAGGTGCAGGTTGAGCTGAGGGACAACACCCCCATCCCCCACTCCCACTCCGTGCACGAATTTCATGCACTGGGCCTCTAGTCAACAATAAAGATAAAAATAAAACAAACAAACATAAAAGCAAAAATACCAAAAACAACAAAAATAAAAGGTAGACCATATTCTAAGCCATAAAAAATAACTTAAAAACAAACAAACAACTGCATGTATTTGTATTGTTTTGTTAATCTTCAGTGAAGGATATGTTTTCCATTTATTTTTAGAAAGAGTGGAAAGGAAGGAGGGAGAGAGAGAAAATCATCACATTGAATGTACCAGGGCCTGGGATCAAATCCACAATCCAGGTACAGTCTCTTAATCATGAATCAAACCCAAAACCTTTTGGGGCATGGGCTGTCTCTCTTGCCATTAGGTACACTGGCCTGGGCAATAACTCCATGTATTTAAGAACTAAATTTATGCAGACTATGCTATCTGATCACAATGTATTTAAACAAGCCATTAATAACAGAATAGTCTCTAGAATATCCTCAAATAGTTGTAAACTACATGTCAAATTTCTATATAATCTATAGGCCAATAAATAAATTTATAACATAATTATAAATATTTGATCAACCACCCCGATGTAATGAACCCTCCATAAAAACCTGAAATGATAGGGGTAGGAGAATTCCAGGTTGGTGAGCACTGGAAGTGCTAAATTGGTGGCACAATCAGAGATAGGGAAGCTCCCCATCTCTTCTCACATACCTTGCTCTATGCAGGTCTTCCATCTGGCTGTTCCTGAAATTAGGTCCTTATATGATGAACTGGTTATCTAGTCAGTAAACTGTTTCATGGAATTCTGTGAGCCACTTTAGCAAATTCATGAACCAGAGTAGGGAGTCATAGGAACCTCCAATTTATAGCTGGTGAGTCGGAAGCACAGGTGAAACCTGAACCTGTGATTGACATCTGAATTGAGGTCAGAATTGTGAGACAGAACTTTTAACCCATGGGAGCTGATGCTAACTCTAGATAGAGTCAGAATTGAGTCAAATTATATGACACTCAGTTGGCATCAGAGAATTGCTTAATGTGTGGGAAAATTCACACATTCTGTTTCAGAATGGAAGTATTGGAAGGAAGGAAGAAATAATATAATCTTCCTTTACACTGTACTCATGGATCAGGAGACTAGGGCAACGCTAGCAGCCTCTCCATGTCCTACAATGTGACTGAATAAAGAGGTCTACTCAAAAGAGGCAGAATAAAGATTGTCCTTTGTAAAACACAGGTTTTGAATAAGGGTGTAAGGATAATACTTCCAAAGCTAGGAAATGCTTGAATATTAGTAAGAGACAGGAAAATTAAGCAGAGAGAGCACCATGGGTTAGGTTGGGGGTTTGGGAGTTGAGTTGGATGATGACTGCTGAGCAAATGGAATGCATGCTGTGTACAGTGATATCCCAATGGGAAAGGGCAACATAATCCAAGCCCATGGCAGTCCAGGGGAATAAATTAATTCAAAACAAATTTAAATCTGTATATTTTCATCAAACTAAAATGAAGAAGAGCAGTATAAAGGACAACAGATAGATACAGTAATAACATTTCATATCAAAAGCATTTTAGTAAATTATAATTATAGCAATTTAAATCACATATAATTGCATATAACTATGGTCTTACTCAAATTTAATAATTTATATCTGATTGTTATCTAAATAGTCTAGGGGGTGTCACACCCTCACACATTACAGTCTAGATGGAGGTCAAAAGATGGCCATCACAAGATGGCCGTCACAAGATGGCTGAGTGCACAGCAAAGGCAGGGCCTGGCAGCAGCTCCACATGATGATATCTGGGGTTCCTGTGGCCCCATGCAGCGCAGAGGCCAGTCCTAGCATCTCCACCACCTTGTGTGGAGAAGGCAGGTTGTGGCTGGGCAGGGCAGGGCATTTGGGGGTGATCAGGCTGGTAGGCAGAAGCAGTTAGGGGCAATTAGGCAGGCAGGTAAGCAGTTAAGAACAAATGGTCCTGGATTGTGAGAGGGATATCCGACTGTCGGCAGTCAGACATTTCTCAAGGGGTCCCAGATTGCAGAGGGTGCAGGCTGGGCTGAGGGATTCCAGCCCCTGTGCACAAATTTCATGCACTGGGCCTCTAGTTTTAAATAAATTTAAACCCCTGGCATGTTAATGATAAGGTTTTTTTATGTTTGTTTTTTGTTTTTTTTGGGGGGGGAGCAATGTATTATTTTTAATTTTAATGTTAGGTAATTAATAATGTAGGAAAAATTCTATTAAGTAATGCAATTAAGCCACAGAGTAAATTTGTAAGACTTTAACAAAGAAGGTCTAGAGAAAAAAATCCTTTTGGATGAGAATAATAATTAATATTTACGGATTGAAAACATCCTTGATAATAGTCATCGTTTAGGTTTGAGGTAAATGCAGTGGCATAATCCTCAAAAAGAATATTTCTGACATAAAAAGGAACAGAATATGGAAAAGGGATGTTCCAACTATCTCCTCCATTCATGCTCCAAGTTTGCACAGATTGCTCTGCTATTCCTGCCTTTCCTGGTTTAATTTCTTCTCAGTGGAACCATTGAGAAAGCAGAAATGGTGATACTGAACCAGATATAAACAATTTCCAGTGAAGACCTTAATAAATAGCTTCAAAACAAGAATTTTTAAGCTCCAGCCAGTATCCATTGGTAAATATGCATTTGTTGGCTTCTTTTTTTCTTGGACAGTCAAGTCTTGAAAGCTTTAGATGTTGTCCTCCAGAACTTCAGAGTATTTGATTTATTGAAGAACGGATTTCACTTGCATGCTTCATATTCTGTTAGCTACTTTACCAATATATATTTAGTCTTCATAGATTTAAAAACTATATTTATTGATAAGATTTAACTTGATCTTTAAGAATATGTTGTTTCGCCCTAACTGGTTTGACTCAGTAGGCAGAGCGTCAGCCTGCGGACTGAAAGATCCCGGGTTTGATTCAGGTCAGGGGCATGTACCTTGGTTGCGGGCACATCATGGGTAGGAGGTGTGCAGGAGGCAGCTGATCGATGTTTCTCTCTCATTGATGTTTCTAAGTCTCTATCCCTCTCCCTTCCTCTCTGTAAAAAAATCAATTAAAAAAAAGAATACGTTTTTTCTCTTTCTGGTAGTGAACATCTAAGGTAGGGTGAAATTGATCAGTGAAGAGAGTACTTGTGCTAAAAGATACAGGGAACCCTTACTCAACACAGCAGCAGTCTAAGGGACTAAGAAAAAGGACATGTTTTATTAGGTCATGGGGTATAACCAACCAAACAAAGAGTCAATATTGTCATTAAAATTTTATTAGCAAATGTGACATTTTCTTGAACTAGAAAAACAGAAGTATTTTTAAAATTTTATGAAAATTTTTTGGTGACTTGTTCTTAAAGTGATATACATTTATCATATCTAAACCAACAACAACAACAACAAACACCAGATAAAATTTAGTCCTTGCTAATTAAAGAGGTGAAACACACATATCCTATATATCACATTCACATACACACTCTACCATACTACGACTCACAAACAAATACTTAATCATCAAATACACAACACAAGTGCCTGTGCCTTTTGATTATTGATCATTTTGTGTCAAACTGATATGGAAAAGCAAACTGAAATACCACTTGTGGAAAAGTAAATCATTATTGAAAATATGTTTACAAAATATTGATTTTCATTTTTGCGCAACAAAGCTACTACATTTTGGATGGAATTTCATAGATGAAAAAAGTTCAAAGATTTATTAAAGATTTCTTTTCAATATATGTATAGTTGTTTAAATTTTTTATTAAGCAGCCTATTTAAACAGCAGGAGGTCAAGCATACATTTAATAATTTAAAAATGAGAGGGAATTACAGTACTTTTAAGTACAGATATTTATTTTTTTCAGAGGATTTCCAGCCAATTGTGCATCTGAACAAGGGGTATAATGCTGTGCTTGATGATATAACCTTTTACATAAAGCAAACTGTACTGGTCAAATGTTACTACTAAAACACTTAAAGTCAGTAAATAGCGTATCAATCCTTCCAGTCACCTCTTTCAATCCCTTTCATAGCTACATATTTGTTTGTAAGAGGATTTTTATTGACATCATATTTTAAAAACTATGTAAATGATGCATAAAATACAAAAATTAGAAAAATATATAACCTTTTTTGGTAATAAAAAATGATAAAATAACTCCACATTATAGCTACATCAGAAAATATTGATTGGGATGAAAAACCATTAACTCTGATTTAAAACAAGAACAGATGCAGCAGATATGATTCTTCTGAAATAAATGTTACAAAATACAAAATTCCTTGCTCTTGCAATTCTTAATGTATTGGCCAAAAAGTATTGGATATAAATATGACTTTGGAATGCTTAAAACGCAAAGAAAAGTGATAATGAGGCAAAAACAAAGTAAGAGAAAATTTCAGACTTTTAATAAACATTTTGAAGTATAGTTCAATTTATACTAATAAAACATTTATCGAGTGTCTCCTATGGGTTAGAAAAGAAAGCATTTCTTACCATCACTATAATATTGCCTTTCTATAGCTTGCTCTTGGGAAATTTGTTCAGTGTGAATATACTAATTATAACAACAACAACAAAAAAAGATTTTAGAATAAAAACAGAAAACCCTGGAGGACATAAAGATCACATCTGGAAGGATCCAGAAAGCATCCTACAGGTAGGTGTTAAATAAAAAGCAGTAAAGATTTTGAGATTTTGCCTAACTTGGAAGTTAACATGAGAGCCTACAATTATGTTATATACATATTAGAGACCCAGTGCACAAAATTCTTGTATGGGTAGGGTCCCTAGGCCTGGCTGGCAATCAGGGCTGATCAGGACCTTCTGGCTGCCAGCTGTGGCCTTCCTTGGTTCTGCACCACCCCTGATAGTCAGCACATGCATAGCAAGTGACCAAACTCCCAGTCTCTCGGTCAAACTCCCAAGGGGACACTTTGCATATTAGCCTTTTATACCTATACTAGGGGCCTGGTGCACAAAAGTTTGTGCACTCGCCTGGTTCTCTCAGCCTGGCCTGTGCTCTCTTGCAGTCTGGGACCCCTCAGGGGATGTCCACCTGCTGGCGTGCCTGGCCAGCCTGGGTAAGGGGCTAATGGCTGTTGGCAGGCTGGCTAAGCCCCCCAGTGGGGACCCTCACCCCATGGGGGTGTGGCCAGCCTGGGTGAGGGGCTGAGGGCCTTTTTCAGGCTGCTCACAGCCTGTTCAGGGTTTGGGTCCCTACTGGGGTGCCTGGCAAGCCTGGGTGAGGGGCTGAGGGCCATTTTCAGGCTGCCCACAGCTCTCATTGACCCAACGTCCCAGCGAGGCTGGCTAGAAGCAGGTTTCTGGAGTCTATTTATCTTCTATAATTGAGACTTTGTTGCCTTGAGTGGAGGCCTAGACAGGCAATGAAGCCTCCTGTTTGCTTCAGCTCTGTGGCTTCTATAATTGAAACTTTGTTGCTTTGAGCAGCCTAGGCAGGAATTTTCCTTCATCACTGGTGCAACAAAAGCCTCCTCTTTGCTCTAGCTCAATGGCTGCCATCTTGGCTGGGTTAATTTGCATACAGCTGCCCTGATTGGCTGGTGGGCATGGCTTGACTGGTGGGCATGGCTTAGGTGTCTCGGAGTAATGGTTAATTTACATATTACTCTTTTATTAGATTATATATCCTATCTAATAAAAAAGTAATATGCAAATTAGCCATCACTCTGTCACAAAGATGGCTGTGCCCATAGCCACAAGATGAGGGCGCCCCAGCCCTGCCACTGAAGTGGCCAGGCCTGTTAGCCAGGCAGGTGGTGAGGGACAAAGGGGGAGGGCTGAGGGGCAGAGCAGATGATCAGAGGGGGCAGGGGAAGAGAGAGTGATGGCAGGGACCTGAAAAGGAGTGGAGCTGGCAATGGCAGGGGTTTGGGGATCTTCTGCCCAGGCCTGCAGCATTGGGCAGAGACTGCAGGCCTGGGCAGGAGCAGAGCCAGCAATCGGGGGCTCGGGGGTCTTATACCCAGGCCTGCAGCCTTGGGGAGAGTCTGCAGGCCTGGGAAGGGGCAGAGGTGGTGATTGCAGGGACCTGGGAAGGGGCAGAACCTGAGATCGCAGGGGTTTGGGGATCTTCTGCCCAGGCCTGCAGCCTCAGGCACAGACTGGGCAGGGGCAGAGCCAGGACCTGGGCAGGAACAGAGCTGGTGATCGGAAAGGCCTGGACAGGAGCAGAGGCAGTGATTGCAAGGACTTGGGCAGGGGTAGAGCCTGCAATCGCAGGGGTCTGGAGGTCCCTTTGCCCAGACCTGCATCCTAGGACAGAGGCTACAGGCCTGAGTAGGGGTGGAGCTGGGATTGGAGGGGTAGGGGTAGAGTCTGTGATCAGAGTGAACTACAGAGGAAACACCTTTTCTTACTGCTCATTGGCTAAGCTCTTTGTATGCCACTGGTAATATTTTTAGTAACTTGGGTAATAAGAATCCAAGAAGGTGCTCTAGGGTTTTTCCACCACACTCCTGGGGAAAAGGTTTTACTGTAGTCTATAAAACATAGACTATTCCTCTTTTGAAGGTTAGCATCAACTCGACTGTCTCTATCATCCATGGAGCGATACCTCTTCCCATTCATTAAGGAAGGTGATAGAAATTCTTATGAATGATATAACTGAGACATGTCATTAGTTGAGCACATATTACATACAGAGGATCCTGAAATCTAAAAATGCAGTCCTTGAAAAAACATATTTTGATAATAATAAATGCATTATGCCAACTCAGGCAGTAAATAAGTGGTAAAACACTTTGGAGCCACATTAAAATAAATAAATCTCAACAGTGAAACCTTTTCCTTCATCAGACAATGGAGGAGTCAGCACAGTTCTGCCTGAAAGTATGAATACAGTCACAAAAGTTACATTATCTAGGACTCATTGTATTTAAACTATTAAATGGCTTCACAATTACATTAAATATATTTCTGCATGATATAAAATTTTCTATTGCATCAAGCTTTCTAACATGAATAGTGACTACCTGTGTTGTGCATGGACAGTTTCTTTCATGACAAATAATTCACATATAGTATATTGCACTGTTTCTACATTGTTTTATTACTGGATTTCAAATAAAGGAGACTTGTTAGCATTTGCTGCAATGGAAACTTTACAATTTTCTTCTTTCCCTTCATGTCATTTAATATGAGCATTTTATAAGCATACACATTGTGCCACTAACACATTTACTCAGTGTATCTAATCAGTGACCTCTTAATGTTAGTAATTTTTTTCCACAGGATAGAAACACTGCACTTCCACTGATCTCCCCAAGAGGCTACCATACATAGAAATAGACGCATCTGCATTACATTTTCGTAGGTTATCTGAAACTGGTATTCAGGAGACCTCGGAATGCCTGGCTGAGAGAAAACCAGTGCGGACTGCAAAGTGAGCAAATCTCAGGACCTATCATCGTAAATCATGCTTTTGAGAGTATTTAATGTTCCAAGTGGTACACAACTGCAAGCAGGTAAAAGTACATAATTTTGTTGTTGCTTTTCAAAAATTTTCTTCTGTTCAACTTTGACATTTCCATGGAATTAAGCTCAGAGAGTGGGTGAGGATTAAAGTATTAAATTTAAAAGCAAACCACTTTAGTTGCAACATTTATAATGTTGATTTTGAGGATGTTACAAATATTACATTACAGTACAACATACTGTGCATGTTTTTATGCTCTGTTTTCTATGACCTTAGTGTACTCATTTCTGGCGCATAGTAATTTCCCATCAAGATCAATTTCTAAATTCCAGAGCAACTGTAATATAATTCCAGTTAGCAGTTTCACAGTGCTAATACATACTTCCTTCCACATAGCACATCTAAAATTTAACTAATCTTTACCCACAAATCAATTCTACCTCCTATTTTCTCTAACTCAATCAGTAACATCATGACAGAAACTAAAGATCTTAATTAACTGCTGCTCATCTTGAGCACATTTATTCATCAGTTAGTTCTTAATAATCCTGTCCCATTGATATTTCTTCCTTACCCCTCTGAAATATTGCTACTTCTCTTTTTACCCACCATTGCCTTTACTCTTAGTTTAGATGTATATTCTGCCACATGTAATTGTTAATATTCCTTTGTATCCTGAATTCAGACAAAAAATTAAAGTGATCTTTCTAAAGCACTGGATACTCTTCTGATTTTACCTATTAATAAATCATGTCTTTCTGTCTTTAGAAAACATCACAACTCTTTAACATGCCATAAAATATGTTATGACCTAATTTTCTGTAATACCTACAGGTTTTCCCATCCACTGTCTCCTTCTTACTCTAACTAACCTTGTTTAGACTGACGCCAATCCATTCTTGATACTTAGGGTTAGTCATTTCTCTCTAAAGTTCTTCTACCATCCAGCCTTTGCTCAGAGTTCCTTCCTACTCCACAATAGTATGTTCCACATTCTATTACTGTTTTTTATGTATCTGAATTCCATTGGGCTCTAATCTCTTCAAGGCAATATTTCTGTCTTATTCACTGCTTTATCTCTAATACTAGCCTGGTATTACAGACAAATAGAAACTCACAACTATTTTTTAATTGACTAGATTCTTTTGAAATGATCTATGGAATAATAAACAAGAGTAAACCTATAAATATACCATAAGAGGCAATTTTGACATAACTACAAATTATTTATTGCATTTTAATATCTGGCAGTGACCTATGTGAACTAGGTAAGGTAAAACTGTTATATTGGAAATAAACGTGAACATATATGAGAATACAGAACACATAGGTAAGAACACAGAACTATATTTTATTGTTTGTTATTTGCTTATTTTAATTATGTATTTTATTTATATTTATATGTTTTTCTATTATTTATTTTTACTTACATAAAGACTAATATGGGTGTTTCTCAAAGCAATAGTTCAAGGAGCAAGGTAGTTCCAATTTTTAGGTCTACAGTCTCAACTAGGTTTTCAAGGTTGCTATGCTTCTCTGAATTAACACAACAGAAGAGAAAAATTATAGAGAATACACATGGGAGGTTTTTAGAGGCCAGTCCCAGAAGTGGTTTCCATCAATTCTGCTTATATTATATTGATTATAATTCAATTACATTCAAACGCAAAGAAGTCTAGAAAATATTATGTAATTGATTTTTCAAGAGGAGGAAATGGGTCCAGCTGGTTTGGTTCGGTGGTTGAGCCTTGGCCCATGATCCAAGAGGTCACTGGTTCAATTCTCAGTTAACCTGGGTTGCTGTTTAATCCCCAGTAGGGGACATGCAGGAGGCAGCCAGTCTGTGTTTCTCTCTCATTGATGTTTCTATCTTTCTCTCTTCCTCTCTAAATATCAATAAAAACGATTTTTTTTTTTTAAAAAGACAAAGAAAAAATGGGTTTAGTAAATACATATCTTGTCTTCCAGGGGAAAACCAATCTGGTCACAAAATACCAGATTCACCCTCGTTCCCTAATAGAGAACAACATCAGTCCATTTTCAAAAAAGATAAACAAAATAATCCAATTATTTCACCCAAGTCAAAGTTCAAGATCTCAAGGCTGTCTATTTGGCCTTGGTGAGCTCCAAACTGTCTGGCAACCTATAAACTAAAGTCACTTTATCTGATTTTCACACGTCTCCGTTTGTATAACTAAGATTCGGGCCTGGAAAACTGTAGTAACGATTCTCACCTGGAAAAGTAGAGACTGAGAGACACACTGGAATCGCATTTCTGGAGCAATAATAAAATCCTACCGCCTGGGCACTGAAAGAACTTGTGCTCTATTGAAGAATCACCTTTAATGAGACTCTTCTGACTTTCCTGTCTGTAGATCCTTCTTCATGATTACTGCATCTCTTCTATCTGACAGATTCTTCCTTGTTGGTTACACTCCAAAGCTAAATCTGAAGTGGGTGTAATTTAGACAAAATTACCTATTTGGCACTGTGTAGTTTTCACAGGGTTCTTTCTGTTAGAGTGCGCAGGAAACCAGTTGGATGTTAACAAACTAGGGGGAAGGGAGCGAATGGAACCAGATATATGAATCGGCCTGATGAAGTGGGAAAAAGCAGCTTTACTGTCACCCTGAGAAGTAACCAGAAAAACAGACATCACTCCGCCAAACAAACCGAGTAGGCAGGGAAGACATCCCAGTCATGCCAGGGAGTCTGCCAACTCTCGGGGAGAGGAAGAAAATGCCTTTTCCTAAGCACATGCACAGTGGGAGCCACAAGGGCACCATGCAAGAGAGAGGGCACACGCCCGGGAACAGGGTCAGGTAGAGGAAGGGCTTAAGTCCTGGAGAACCCAGGAAAGAGATTGGATAGAGGGCACATGCACAAACCAAGGAAAAGCTGGGAAAGAGGGTGGGTAGCTTGAGAAAACAAACAAACAAAACCTGCTTTTTTCCAAACCTAAGGACAGGTAAGGAATTTTAGCTAAGACCTCAGGGCAGCTGCTGCCCTCTAGGCCGCCTGCTCTCTGTCTCTCTGAGAGTGGCTTTTCACTTTGAAATCCGTGCCACTGTTGCTTAAAACTCCTCCTATGTGAGCATCCCTGACATTCTTTTCCCGTGACACCACAGAGGAACCCATTTCCTCTGGTAACAGTCCTACTTTTCAACACCAAACATCAAGGATCAATTTGAAATTTAAAAAAAGTGCAAGGGTTTTTTATTCTGCACTTGTTGTTCCTTTGTCAAAATAATTCCCTCAAAATATAGTATGTTTCTGATCTGTATGCTTGCAGGCATTTCCAATGTGCCGGTAAATTCACACAAAGTTCTCACAGTGCATAATTATCTGGTCTTCTTTATTGATTGCTTTATTAATTTGATGCTCCCTTTCGCATTTAATTTCGCTAATCTGAGCTAAACTGCAGGAAAGGATTCAGGAGGACCAATATTAGCTTGAATTATCTTTGTCTCAGGACTAAGACACTTGTCCAACTAAGGGGTCTATTGAACCTTTATTGTTGAGCCTTTTCCAAATCCATAACTTTCTTTATGTGTACATTTTCTCTATTCACATGTACGTTTGCAAGCCAGTCAATTCTTGCTTGAGCTCTTATTATAGAACGTCTTGCTAAAAACAGCCAATTATAGCTAATACACAGCATACTTGTTTTAACTGCATTTACCTGAAGTCAGGGCAGTGGGCACACGATCTGTTTTCAAACTTTCCAACAGTTCCGTGGGCAACAGTTTTACTGAATATTTTGCCATTCTATAACATAGATCTCCAGCTTTATAATTTGCAGTATCGATTTTCTTATCACTGTTGTCCAACCACTAAGCCAATGTCACATGCTGTAGGTGCCTGTAAAGGCAGCAAAACATTTCCAGTTAACAATGTTAGTAGAAACTCATGGAGTGCTAGCTGCTCTCATAAATAAATGTACAGAGACTCAAACATGAGCAACGTTTATTTTCATTCAGATAATTCCAAAGCTAGTGCTTCTGAATGGCCTGCACCATTCCTTCTACAAATCAGGGTTATTTTATCTTGAGCTCCTGCATTGTTTGACCCTTAGGGCTTCATGCACATTGAATTATGTTCAAAGAAAAGAAAAAGACATGGAAAATTGTGTATAGGAAGTTTCATGGGTCAAGCCGATAAATGGTTCCCAACACTTTTACTCAAATTCTGTTACTCAGTCATAGTGCATGACCATGCCTCAATCGATTTAATCTAGCTGAGTAAATAGTTCTGGATCCATTTTCACATCACTGTAGAATTTGATAATATAGTTTCAATTTCCTCCAGAGAGGGATTCCCACTTTCCCAACATATCACTTGGTTGGGGGTAGTCAGAAAGTTTAAAAGAATGTTTTTTAGGTCATGGAAGCACCGATGCCATTGCATACAGCTGCATCTTGAAGATGAAAATAGTAATTGGGAAAAGCTGAGCAAGTCCTGGTGAATATACAAATTATATCCGTAGGCAAGAGAGTGTCAGGAGAGTCCTCATACTTCCTTGAAAAATGAAAGTGAATACTAAGGGAAAGTATACACAAGTATCCTTCCAGATATGACTTTACATTAAAATGTGTCAGTTTGGAGTTTTAATTGTTTAAAAATATGTAAAGCATTAACTGGGAAAATAAGAGGCATATTTTCAGATAAGATGAGGGTAATTCTGTTTAGATTCACCATTGCATTATGCATGTACATGTGTTGTGTTTTTTTTGTCATCAAAGACACAATTAGTTTTGAACTAAAATATGTGCATGGTGGAAAAAGTTTGTAGATATGACATAAATCACACAAAACTTTAAACTTTTATTTATTATATACTTCCCAAAAATGCAATGGAATGGCGTGGGAAGTATGATTTTTGCAGAATATTTTGCAGGCAAAGATATTTACTTAAATTTCTTTTATCAAAATACATCCTTTCTCCAACAATATATCTGGATAATGTCATAACCATGGACATTTAAAATTTATATGAATATTTTCATGCTTCAGGGCCTTTTGTTTACTGTTATTATTACTCATTATTTTTTCAAATCATATCATCTAACAAAGCTTTTTAAATTAAAAAATGTAGTGGCAAGCAATTTTGTTCTCTGATTCTAAAAATAATACATAGACAAAAGTTATTTTGGCTATAATTAACTTCAGGTTACCCAAGGGAAGAAGAGAAAATTAGTTTGTGTTGTAAATATTCTTTTTCATATAGACTATGCTTTAATGTCTGCTTTATCTAGGCCCTTCTCATTAGAATAGATATGATTAGTAAGCAGTCATTGTTTTTAAAATTTAAATTTCCTTCAAATTAATTTGGAATTGAAATATATTTTAATTTAATGAGGAGTAGAATGAATACGTTGCCATTACAACTGTTTCTCTTTCTTATTTTCATGGTAAAAAAATAAGCGATTACCAGTAACATTTTTTATTTTTATTTAGGATAGGCCAATTAAGGTAACATTGAACTGTGTCCTGCTTTTGTGTTTTTAAAGCTAGTTTTTATTGGCATTTGAAAAGAACATGACACTGAAAACTAAAGCCATAAATGTGAGCCCCATAGAGAGTTAGGCACACTTGAAAATAGCATGATACATCAGATCTAGCTGAGAACAGTGGAAGGAAACGCTCCCTTAGAGGATCTTAAAATCAAAGAGAAACAAATGCATAAATAAGGTAAAGATGCCCTGTTCAAAGTCACCTATAGGATTATAGCACCTTGTTTTTTTAAAACAATTTGAGAAACTATGATGTTTTTAAGATGGATGTGTCATTTTGAAATGTGAAGACAAATGATTTTACAGTTGAATTTTGTCTGGTAGCTATTTTCCTTAAAATTTATTCTTTGTCTTTAAAAAGAATAAGTGCAATGACCTTAAGGTTAGAATAGGTTTCAATAATGGCCCCATTGCCAGCCTATGCACTAAAGCCCTATTGACCTCAAAAGTGCTCTATTTATGCCCGTTAGTGGTTTTAGCATTCTTTTTAAACCATGTATTTTTTTGCTATTTGCAGGCCTACAGGCTTTCAAAGCTCAGAATAACTGTTGTTTCTTGTTATTCTTCAGAATCCACAGCAATATATCTTTGTCTCTCATATTGGAAGGTTACATGGCTGACACTGTTAATTTTCTTTAGCAAAGTCCCTCTGGCAGCAGGATTTATCCTTGAATTGTTTAGAATGGTCACGCCAATAAGTAATTGTTAGCCAACTGTGTTCTCAGCATTTAAGAAATAAATGGAACTGTAGGTGCCATATTAAATCTAATAGTTTGTATGAAATATTACAAACTAAAAGAGGATAGAAAAGGAGGATTTTGAACTGTAAAATTTCAGTCTATAACTTTCTCTTCTTCATAATACAGTCCCTAAAAGAGGATTAAGAAATTAAAAAAGTAAATAAGATCTATGTCCTAAATTATGATTTTTCCTTAATTCTTTATGTACTGCAGGTCACATGAATATAAAAATAATTATATAATATTTCCATTTTTAACTATGTCTTAAAAATAAATGATGAAATATTTCACCTCTTTCTATCTAATCTAATAAAAAAATAATATGCAAATTAACCATCACTCCAAGATACCTAAGCCATGCTCACCAGCCAAGCCACACCCCCAGCCAATCAAAGCAACTGTATGCAAATTAACTCAGCCAAGATGGCGGCCAGCAGCTATGGAGCTAGAGCAAACAGGAGGCTTCTGTTTGGAGGAAACTGCCTGCCTCGGCTGGCTGGGCCTCTGCTCAAGGCAAAAATGTTTTAATTATAGAAGCCATGGAGCTGAAGCAAACAGGAGGCTTCATAACCTGTCTAGGTCTCTGCTCAAGGTAACAAAGTTTCAATTATAGAGATAAATAAACCCCAGTAACCTGATTCTAGCCAGCCTTGCTGGGACCTTGGGTCAATGGGAGCTGTGGACAGCCTAAAAATGGCTCACAGCCCCTCACCCAGGCTGGCCACACCCCCATGGGGTGAGGGTTCCCACTTGGGGGCTTGGCCAGCCTGCAGCCATCAGCCCCTCACTCAGGCTGGCCAGGCACACCAGCAGGTGGACATCCCCTGAGGGGTCCCAGACTGTGAGAGGTCACAGGCCTGGCTGAGGGACCCCTCCAAGTGCACAAATTTTTGTGCACTGGGCTCTCCTAGTACACGCACACACACACACACACACACACACATATATATATATATATATATAGAGAGAGAGAGAGAGAGAGAGAGAGAGAAAGAGAGAGAGAGAGAGAGTGTTATATCTAGAATTCAAGGGAGAAAAAAAGCATTATGAAAACACAAATTTTGATAATATACTAGCAAACAGTATATAGGGTCTTGATGGATTTCATGTTTCAACTGATGTTCATATGGATTATTCTAAATGCTATAATTGGATACAAATTACTAAATGGGATTTTATTTAGTTTCATTTTTAAAAAGTCTGATTATAGTACTACAGCATGGCTAGTGTTAGAGTAGGAGGGTAAGAAAATATAGATTAAAAATAAAAATTGTTTAATGTAATAAACATAAAAACCAATAGGTATGAATCTACTTTTTTTTATAATCCTAAATCAGCTAATTTAAAACACATCTCTTGTGAAGTTTTCTAACTAAGAAAAAAGATGCATCTATAATGCTATTTCCTGAAAGCTTTTATTGGTGGAAATAAGATGCGCATATTTTTACACTGAAACAATCTATTTTAGACAAACATGCACTTCTATACAAATGACAACACATATGAGGATATACAAAGTTACTGGATGAAGACTGAAAAATAGCCACACACAGGAAAATTATATTGTGATGAAATGAACATATTATGGCAATGTATTCGTGTTTTTCACTGTAATAAGTAGACTTGGAAATGTTATTTTATACTTAGAAATTAAATTGAATATTTTCATTAGGCAGAAGAGTGCCTCCTCAAAAGATATCTACATCGAATCTCCAGAACTTGCATATATTAGACTACAAAGCAACAATGGGGAAGTAAAGTACAGGAAGTAAAGAAAGAAAGAAAAAAGGAATCCCATTTGCTAATCAAATGACCTTAAAATAGAGATGTTGTTCTGCATAATCTGGGCTAGCTCAAGATATCACAAGGCTCCTCAAAGTGGAAAGGGAATGGAAAGAAAGCAAAGAGAGATGGTAACAATGCTGGCTTTGAAGACAGAAGAATAGGCCAGAAGCCAAGGATTATGGTCATCTGTAAAAAAATGAAATAGTAAGGAATCAGATACTACTCTAGAGTTTCCAAAAGTAGTCTTACCCTGAGGACACCTTAACTTTAGTCTAGTGAGAATCACTTAGGGATCTGACCTTTCGATTGTAAGATAATAAATTTGTACTCCTTAAGTAACTAAGTTTGAAGTAATTTATTATAACAACAATAGGAAATGCAGACTTGAGTGCCTTTTTATTCAGAATTTTCAAAATCTTATTGTATCCAAATAGTGTGGTCATCAAATTTAATTTTATTTGTGATATTATAATGTCAGAAAAATATTAAAATGCTGAGTCATTGCAGGTCATTGAATTACTTAGCAGTTAACATGTGAGGCTCAGAAACACACCTACTCATTAATAATTTATAGATTTTTAGTTATTCTATGTTTTTTTTTCTTCATTTAAAGATTATCATTTTAGGTGTAGCTATATGAACTTTTAAACTTTACTAATAATTGTAACATATTTACATGTAATGACAACTTACTATTTTCCAGATATTGTTCTAAACACATTATATGTCTGAATTCATGTAATTCTCACACAATATAATACTCTTACTTTATTTATACTTCCCTTTCTTAAAGAAGAATCCTACAGTAAAATGTCAGCAACTTCACCAATATCATTCAATTAAAAAACAGTGTAGTTAACGTTAAAACACAGGCAGCTTGGCTTGAGAGCCTGACTGACTCACCAAGGGCTTACCAACTATGAGCAGCTATCCTTGTAATAATGTGCTTCAAAAGATTCTCTAAACTGAATGGCTTGCAGCAGCAAATATTTATTTTTCTGGCTTGTGGATTTTGGCTGCAATTTGGCTGATCTCAACTATACTTGTTTGGTCTAAGCTGTGCTTAGCTAGACTCCAGGCTTCTTAATTTGTCTTAAACATTCTGGGGAACAATAATTGCATGTTCTTATCGGGGCAGGTGGAGAAGCCCAAAGGACAAAAGTCCATTTCAAAACTCTGTTTCACCCAAGTGGCCCTTGGCTCTGCTCAAGACTAACAAAGTTTCAATTATAAAAGATAAATAAATCCTAGATACCTGCTTCCAGCCTGCCCACTGGGGGAAAAAAAAAAAAGAAAAAAAAAAAGGAGAGGCTGAGAGCTTGGGTTGCCTGGGGTGTGGCCAGGCTGAAAACAGCCATCATCCCCTCACCCAGGCTGGCCAGGCACCCTAGCAGGCCACCCTGACCCTGAAGGGGCTGTGGGCAGCCTGAAAATGGCCCTCAACCCCTCACCCAGGCTTGCCACACCCCCATGGGGTGAGGGTGCCTGCTGGGGGGCTTGACTAGCCTGCAAACAGCCATCAGCCCCTCAGCCAGGCTGGCCAGGCACCTCAGTGGGGACTCCCCACACTGAAGGGGATGTGGCCATCCTGAAAATGGCCCTCAACCCCTCACTCAGGCTAACCACACCCTGATGGGGTGAGGGTTCCCTCTGGGGGGCTTGGCCAGCCTGCAAACAGCCATTAGCCCTCACCCAGGATGGCCAGGCACCCCAGTGAGACCTCCACCCTGATCCGGGACACCCTTCAAGGCAAACTAGTTGGCCCCCTCCCATGTGCCAGGCCTCTATCTTATATAATAAAAGGGTAATATGCAAATTGATCTTAACAGCAGAACTGGGAATGACTGGTCACTATGACACACACTCACCACCAGGGGGCAGATGCTCAATACAGGAGCTTCCCCCTGGTGGTCAATGCGCTCACACAGGGGGAGCTCTGCTCAGCCACAAGCCAGGCTGATGGCTGCAGCACAGTAGTGGTGGCGGGAGCCTCTCCCGCCTCCTCAGCAGCACTAAGGATGTCCGACTGCAGCTTAGGCCTGCTCCCCTGGGTAGCGGGCCTAAGCCAGCAGGTGGACATCCCCTGAGGGATTCCAGACTGCAAGAGGGCACAGGCCGAGCTGAGGGACCCCTCCCCCCCCGAGTGCACAAATTTTTGTCCACTGGGCCTCTAGTAATTAATAATAGAGAGGTAGTGAAAGTTGGGAACAATGATCAGATCTACCATAAACTCTTTCACATCAGCTATTGCCATTCCTGGATCTTACCTTGCTGATCCTGTCTATAGATTCTTTACAAGATTTAACCTAACTTAAAAGAAAAGAGTTTTAAGCTAAATGCTTTAAAAAATATCTATTTTAAGGTTGTCCTTAATCAAGTATTAAAGGATTATAAAAACTCAAGTGTATTTTTTTTTGTTAGACTCTCAGATAAATCAAGAAGGGGTGATTAATCTTTTCATTATATAGGTTCAGTGGGACAGAAGAAAAGCACCCCTGAAGTTTGTGTCTCTTTCAAGTCTCCTAAATGAGAGTTGAGGTATTAAATATCTATTTATTTACATTCAATTTTGTTATTTACCAAGATTTGAATATTTCCATCACTTTCCATTTGATTCTTTAAAATAATTTAATTTCAATGTAAATGCCGTTTTGAAAAACAAACATACAACACAGGAAGTTATTTTTAGAGAAAAACTTATTTATATTAATGATCAAATTTTAGCCTGACCATTTGAAACTTTTATTATATGCCAGCTCTGTTCCTAGAAAAAAAAATACGTACATGGACATGTTTATAAAGAATTTTTTCTAGGTTGTCTATAAACAGAATTTATTTTATTTTCTTAAAATATATTTTATTGATTTTTTACAGAGAGGAAGGGAGAGGGATAGAAAGTCAGAAACATCGATGAGAGAGAGACATCAATCAGCTGCCTTCTGCACACTCCCTACTGGGTATGTGCCCGCAACCAAGGTAAATGCCCTTGACGGGAAATGAACCTGGGACCCTTCAGTCCACAGGCTGACGCTCTATCCACTGAGCCAAACCGGTTAGGGCTATTTAAAATTTTTTTATTTTTAACTTTATTTTAATATTTGAAACACTTCAACTAATTTATGTATATAATTTTATCATAAAATATTTTAAAAACATAAATGTAATTAAATCAGGTGGGTTGCAATTCTCATATATTTACTATATTAGATATATTAAATTTACTATTAAATTTTCTAGGTTTCATGCATTTATTTATTTAATAGCATTTCTTAAAGATAACCCTCAAAGGGAAGTATTTTCCCAACTTTTTTAGAATATCTGGTTTTTCATAGAGAGCTCAAGTATGACCCTAACTAGAAGTAAAAATACATGCACATACACACACACAAATGCTAACAGTTTTCCAAACCACAGATAACTAAGAAGCAGAAATGAAAGAGATACCGGTAATTTTCAACAAAAAATAAAAATTCAAGTGGAAGCTCCAATATTTTGTAGCATATTCCTTTAAAACAATTTCCAATACATTTCCATGAGAATACATTACTTCGCTTCCCACATAATTTTTCAGAGACAACTACAAAAGCAATTAAATTAACTAAATGTTCATAATCTGATTAGATTTCAACACTCATTTATATTTATACTTGAGGCCCAGTGCATTAATTCGTGCATGGATGGGGTTCCAAGGGAGGTGGGGGGGACTGAGATGCGACCAGCCCTCTGGACGGGCAGTGGGATGCCCTTGCTGGCCCAGGATTAGGATCCATCCTGCTGACATTTGCGCTGGTTGTAGGGAGCCACCTGGTGGCTGCTTTTATATTGTTTCTTCCTTGTGAAGCATCTAGGAACAGGAAGGGTTCACAGTGCCCAAGGCTGACTTCCAGGAAGCTGAAAGCACTGTTGGGATCTTGATGGTGGCACTGGTCCCTTGGTGCCTGGCCCATTCCCTGGAGATTGTACCTACTGAGGGAATGAGTTACTGTTCCTAGGCTCATGGGCGGCCAGGCTGGTGGGCTGCTGAGATGGGTTGGTCCACTGAGCTGCACTTCCACGATGGGAACACACTGACCACCAGGGGGAAGCTCCTGCATTGAATGTTTTTCCCCTAGTGGTCAGTGCACATCATAGCAACTGGTCAACCAGCTGTACCAGTTGTTCTGGTCATTCGGTTGTAAAGGTTGTTTAGGCTTTTATATATATATATTAGGGGCCTGGTGCACAAAAATTTGTGCACTCGGGAAGTCTCTCAGTCCGTCCTGTGCCCTCTCGGAGTCTGGGACTCCTCTGGGGATGTCCACCTGCTGGCATGCCTGGTCAGCTTGAGTGAGGGGCAGGCTTACCAAGCCCCCCAGTGTGAACCCTCACCCCATAGGGGTGTGGCCAGCCTGGGTGTAGGAGTGAGGGCCATTTTCAGGCTTCCAGGCTGCCCACAGTACCTTCAGGTTCTGGGTCCCTACTGGAGTACTTGGCCAGCTTGGGTGAGGGGCTGATGGCTGTTTTCAGGCTGGCCAAGCCCCCCCAGTGGGATCCCTCACCCCATTGGGGTGTGGCCAGCCTGGGTGCAGGCATGAGGGCTGTTTTTAGGCTTTCAGGCTTCCCACAGCTCCCATTGACCCAATATCCCAGCAAGGCTGGCTGGAAACAGGTTTTTGGGGTTTATTTATCTTCCATAGTTGATACACTGTTCCATTAAGCCCAGACCTAGGCAGGTAACAAAGCCTCCTGTCTGCTTCAGCTCATGGCTTCTATAATTGAAAGAATGTTGCCTTAGTAATTGGGCCCAGGCCTGCTGTTTGCTTCAGCTCTGAGGCTTCTATAATTGCAACAATGTTGCAAGTATGTTGCCTGGAGCCTGGAGAAGCCCAGCCCGCCTGCAGGTAGTTTACTCCAGCTCTGTGAGTGCCGGCCTCCATGTTGGCTGGGTTAATTTGCATACAGCCACTCTGATTGGCTCATGGGCGTGGATTAGGCATCCCATAGAAACAGTCAATTTCAATATTACTCTTTTATTAGATTAAACTAGGGGCCCGGTGCACAAAAATTTGTGCACTTTGGGAGGAGTCCCTCAGCCCGGCCTGTGCCCTCTCCCAGTCTGGGACCCCTTGGGGGATGTCCACCTGCTGGCGTGCCTGGTCAGGGGCTGATGCCTATTTGCAGGCTGGCCAAGCCCTCCCAGTTAGGACCCTCACCCCATGGGGGTGTGGCCAGCCTGAGTGAGGGGCTGAGGGCCATTTTCAGGCTGCCCACAGCTCTCATTGATCCAATGTCCCAGCGAGACTGGCTGGAATCAGGTTTCTGGGGTTTATTTATCTTCTATAATTGAAACTTTGTTACCTTGAGCAGAGGCCTAGGCAGGCAACGGAAGCCTCCTGTTTGCTTCAGCTCTGTGGCTTCTATAATTAAAACATTGTTGCTTGAGCAGAGGCCCACTGGCCTAGTCAGGCAGTTGCAACAGAAGCCTCCTATTTACTCTAGCTCTGTGGCTGCTGGCCGCCATCTTGGCTAAGTTAATTTGTATACAGCTACTCTGATTGGCTGGTGGTCATGGCTTGGCTGGTGGGTGTGGCTTAGGTGTCTCGGAGTGATGGTTAATTTGCATATTACTTTTTTATTAGATTAGCTAGATGGGCTAGCCTGCCAAACATACCAACTTAGACAACCCAGGAAAGTATTCAGGTTTTCTTTTTGTAGTCTAATATTTCAAATTAAGCCCAGATACTCTCTATATTTTTATTCAACTCACTCTTTAGGCTTGTTTCTCATAGGAGAGTAGCATTAAATTTGCCTTATCATATGTGCAGAAAAGGAGTATTTCAGACAGTTAGGTCCTGAGCAACAATAAAGGCCCCTTAGGAAAACACTCAGCATGACAGCTTGAGAGCTGTACTTGTTTATTCTAAATACCACCTGGGAGATTTCCTTTTCCTACTCACACTGAACTCTCATCGATGTTAGGATAGACAACCTTAAATACTCAATGGAACCAGCTGTTTGACTTTATTTCATCCCGGTAATCCTTTTTTAGACACTAGAATTGTGTTAGGCATGGAGGGCTCTTTTTTTATTTTATATGAAAGCTCTTAGAAATACCTTATTTTGGCTGCTTCTATGTTTTGTGAAAACAAAATGTTACCATTTATAAACCGAAGCAGAAAAGATATGCAGTGCTAGACTATGGTCACATTGATTTTATGTGTACATTACCTTTAGAAATTGAATTTTAATTTTCATTCCACCATAGCAATGGTGTTTATAATAAAAAAAGATTTGTACATCTCACAGGAATAAATATGAAGGTGACAATAGTGGGGGTTAGAAAAATAATATTTCAAATGGAGAAAATCTGATAGATGTACTCATGACAGTAATGCAGGGTGGGGCCAAAGTAGGTTTACAGTTGTTATTATGGAAAATGATAATTAATAGATTAATATAAGAATAAACTCTGTGTTTCATGTATTCACAACTGTAAAACTATTTTGCCCCTCCCTGTAAATCATTTATTGTGTTATCTTTATTAGTCAAATAAAGTTCCTCTAAATGAGATCAAAAGTATAAAAATTTAGCCTGGCCATCATTGCTCAGTGGTAGAGCATCAACCCAGAAACCAGGAGGTCATGGTTTGATTCCCAGTTAGGGCACATGCCTAGGTTGCAGGCTCAATCCCCAGTGTGGGGTATGTGGGAGGCAAATGATCAATGATTTTCTCTCATCATTGATGTTTCTACCGCTCTATCCCTATCCCTTCTTCTCTGAAATCAAAAAAATATATTTTAAAATTATAAAAGTTCAAAATAATCTGAAAATACACTTAGTGTACACACACATATATATTCACATACTGAGTGGCCAGATTATTATGACCACCTGATGTTTGTAGGCAAATAAGTTATAATTTCACACTGAAGTTGCTAGAGTACCAGACCATTATAAACAGGGAAGCAGGTTGTTTACCACAACAGTTGAAGTGATTTTTTTCTGAAGATATGGGTAAACAATGTGATTTAACAGCTTTTGAACGTGGGATATATTTGAACGTGAGTGGCCAGATTATTATGACCACCCCATCAGTACTTCATTGGGCCACCTTTTGCCTTCAATACTGTGGCATTCTTCTTGGCATTGACTCCATGAAATGTTGAAAAGTGATATGAGGAATCTGACACCATGCCTGATGAATAGCACTGTCTAGTTCTGTGAGATTTGATGGTTGTGGAACCAGCTGCCTGATGACTCTTTTAACTTCATCCCACAAATGCTCAATTGGATTGAGATCTGGTGATTGTGGGGGCCACCTAAGCAAGGTAAAGATTCCCTCATGTTCTTGAAGCCACTCCTGCACAATATGAGCACCATGGCATGGCACATTGTTTTGTTGGAGGAAGCTATCTCCATTGGGATACACCATCAATGTGATAGGATGAACTCGATCGGCAATGATACTTAGGTATGTTGTGCTATTCAGACATTGTTCCACATGAATTAAAGGGCCCAAATCATGCCAGGAAAACATGCCCCAAACCATAACACTGGCCCCACCAGCTTGAAGGGTTGTACTCATGCATGTGGGGTGCATGCTTTCATGCTGTTTCCACCAAATTCTCACTCTGCCATCTGTATGATGCAACTGGAAACGTGATTCATCAAACCACATGACTTTTTTTCCAAGGCTCAACTGTCTAATCCTTGTGTTCCTGTGCAAATTAGAGACGTTTTATCTTGGTAACTGCAGACAGCAAAGGTGTTTGCATACAATGTAGTGTTTGGCTAATTTGCCTACAAACATCAGGTGGTCATAATAATCTGGCCACTCAGTTATATTCTATAGTGTTGGCAGTCTCAGTTTTAAGTGCCTAAATAACACTTTGAGGCAACCTTATTATAAGTTCTTTTTTTTAAAGAAAGTAAAATGAAGACACAGTGAGGTTATAAAATTACTTGATCAAAAAGTCAACGTTTATCAGTATTGCAGCTGCCCTTATTCTAAGGTTGTCCATGCTTTATAAATATTATACACTGATGGCTGTTGTCTCTCATTAAACAAGAACCCAAACTAGCATTTCCAACAATTTTTATTCATGTCCAATGTTTTGTCAACAACATTTGCAATGTTTAAAGAAAAGCAGAGACTAGCTTTAGGGTAGAGACACAGCTCTCTGTTGTAAAACATGTATTAAGGAAATAAATGAAATCATTTCTTTTTCATTCCCAAAGTGGCTGGCTCAGTAACTAAGGTTGATGAGCAGAGTTACTAAGTCCACAGGCTTTATTATAATAAATTTCCTAGATCACCAATACATATTTTTAAAATTTCTCTTCAAAATCTGTGAATTTTTTGTTAAAGCATTTCAAGAGTTATCAGTACCCCCAACTTATTTCACATCACAGTATAACACTTAAAATGAATTTGCTGTAACTTTCCTTCTCCTTAATTAAAGTGGAAAACTCAGATGTTATTGCTCATAAATGTGATATGAATCAAAAGATAAGCACCCCACGTTGCTGTCACCCACATCAAAGAATTTATGTTAGAAGTAATGATTTGTAAAAGAAAATCAGCGAAAATTAGAAATCCAATGACATCAAGTTATCTTTCAGATAATTCAAGATACTTCTAATTGAAAAGTAGTCATTAAACTGTATAGTGTGCCAAACTGGTTATAGCAAGTTTAAATCAGTTTAAACTCTATGACTCACTTTACTAGCTCTCATCACTAGATGAACTAGAATGATTTGTCAGCAACCACTGTGGCTCCCTACTGAGTGCCCTGCTGTCAAAACCTCCTGAAGAAGCCCGTTTGAAGTAACTGACTAAATACAGACTCACTTGTGTGGGGACGATTTCTTATATTGATTGTTGAACTCTGAGGAATGATTCATCACATAATTTTGTTCTTTAAGAATAAGTTTGCTGTAGAGAATTTTTATTTAGAACCGATGAAGTGTGTCTTACAAAACAATAAAATGAGCAACAGGATTAAATGATCAATGAGTAGTTATATATTTATTGGATTATTTCATTGAAAATTGTTGTCTTATTTATTTACTTTTTAGTGTGACAATTTTAAGTTAGTTTTCATTTAAATAGCACATGTTTTCACATTTAACCTCCTTATTAAATGATGTTTCCATTTTGTGTAAAATATAAATAATTGAAGGTGCTTCATATTCTTGCAATCCAAATTGTTTAAGGACAGCACTGATGGATGAAATACAATTATAGCTTCCCTGAGAGTGAAGGAAAGGAAGATTGGAATATAGAAAGCAGAATCTGTAAGTAATAAATATTTGCATCAACTTACAAGTACTTCCTACTCCCCATCCTAATTTAGCATCAGCAAGGCAAATCTGACTTCTTTATATGGCTTCAAACTTCCACATTTTAAAATAAGAATATTCACTACTTTCTTTTAAGTGTAATAATGCTGTTTCGAAATCACTAACTATGTTAGATCCTGTCTAATAAAAGAATAATATGCAAATTAGGCCTCACTCCATCACAAAGATGGCGGCACCCAGTCCAGCTCAGCCCCGCCACTGAAGTGGTCAGGCCTGTTAGCAGGCAGGTGGCAAGGGAGGGGGGGCTGAGGGGAGGAACAGTGAATCAGAGGTGGCTGGGGGTCCCCTGCCCAGGCCAGAGGCCTTCGCCAGAGGCCTCAGGCATGGGCAAGGGCGGAGCCAGTGATTAGAGGGGCAGGGGCAGAGCCAGTGATCAGAGGGGTAAGAAAGTGCCCTACCCAGGCATAAGGCCTGGGCCAGAGGTCTCAGGCCTGGGCAGGGGCCTGGGCTCCACAGAGCCAGCAATTGGAGGGGCAGGAGCAGAGCCTGTGATGGCAAGGGTCTGGGCAACAGTGGAGCCAGCAAAGTAGGGGTCTGGGTATCCCTTACCCAGACCTGCAGCCTTGGCCAGAGGCTGCCAGTGGAGCAAGGGCAGAGCTGGCAATAGAAGGGGGCAGGATCAGAGCCGGTGACTACAGAGGCCTGGGCTCTGTGAAGCTGGCGATCGGAGGGGCTTGCGGGTCTTCTGCCCAGGCCTGCAGCCTCAGGCCATGACTGCAGGTCTGAACAGGGGCAGAGCCAATGATCGCAAGGGTCTGGGGGTGCCCTGCCCAGGCCTGCAGCCTTGGCCAGAGGTTACATGCCTGGACAGGGGTGGAGCTGGGTTTGGAGGGGCAGGGGTGGAGCTGGTGATGAGAGTGAACTACAGAAGAAACACCTTTTCTTACTGCTCATTGGTTAAGCTCCCTGTGTGCCACTGGTAATATTGTTAGTAACTTGGGTAATAAGAACCCAAAAAGGTGATCTAGGGTTTTTCCACCACACTCCTGGAGAAAAAAAATGAAGGTCCACTGCTGGAGGGCTAGGAAATGTCATATCCTGCCCTAGCTGGTTTGGCTCAGTGCATAATGCCTCAGACTGCTGACTGCAGGGTCTGGGTTCAATTCTGACCAAGAGCATGTACCTAGGTTGCAGGCTCCTCCCTGGCCAGGGCCCAGGTCAGGGCATAAGCAGGAGGCAACCAATCAAAGTGTTCCTCTTATTTTCATGTTTCTCTCTGTTTTTCTCTTCTCTTCCACATTCTCTAAAAATCAATGGAAACATATCCTCAGGTGAGAATAAAAAAAAATAAAAGAAAGAAAGAAATGTCATATCCTATGAAAGACCCATCTTGAAAATGC
Source organism: Murina feae (assembly GCA_004026665.1). Taxonomy (NCBI): domain Eukaryota; kingdom Metazoa; phylum Chordata; class Mammalia; order Chiroptera; family Vespertilionidae; genus Murina; species Murina feae. The sequence continues at coordinate 125,020 of PVJC01000445.1, forward strand.
CTAAAGAAAGTTGTCATTTTTTCATGGTGAAGGGTCTGGAGTCTGTGTTAATGAAAACACCTTGGTGGTTGCGGTGACTGGCAGTGGCTGCAGCAGTGGGGTGATGGGGCTGGTGGCTTCCCCTGATTAGCCTGGTCGCCTCCCACAAAGGGAGGCCAGACTGTGGGTAGGACACCCCTGAGGGCTCCCAATATGTGAGAGGGGGCAGACTGGGCTGAGGACTACCCCCCCCCAGTGCATGAATTTCGTGCTCCAGGCCCCTAGTTATCATATAAAAGTAGTTTAGAACTATACATTTTGTGATTAATAACTGTTTCTCAAAAGGATTATTCTGCTAGTTTTCTCTTCACATACGTCTTTTATATGACTTTTGCAAAAAAAATTTAGTATTGTTTGTATAGGGCAACCTTGCCATGTAAACAATTTTATAAATGGGATAGGGCACTAAACCTCAAGCTATACTTTCACAAATATTTCTCTGAATAATACCTCATAAACTAAAGATAAAAAAATGATTACAACATTTGAATTAAAATACAATACTTCAATGCTTTATAAAGCAAACTAATATGGACTTTTAGATCTTTTCTACTGAAATCTTCTGCTAACACAATTGCTGTGTATTTGGCAAAATATTTCTCAAAAATAAAAATTCTTTATCCTCCTGGACACAGACAAAATTATGGTGATTGTAGTAATGGAGTGTGGGTGGAGGTGGAAGAAGGTTTGAGGGGGTAAATTGT